>PVIC010011002.1:0-42289 GCA_004025085.1 Thryonomys swinderianus
CTGTCGTGCTCTCTCAGTCTCCCGCCCCAGCGGGGCCAACTGGGTCACTCAAGGCCCCCAGGACAGGTGGGTTTGCAAGGGGAGGTCAGCAGGCTCTGGCAGCTTGGTAGAGGGTGGTCTGCACCAAGCGCCACACCTCCTGCCCTGGGCCCTCAGGGGCCCCTGGCACACAGCTTCCAACAAGCTTGGGCATCTTCCTGGGCCTCAGAGTCCTCTGTGAAGTCGAATGAGCAGTCCTTGCAGCCTGCCTGCAAGGTGCCCACCGCTGGCGGCGTCAGCAGCCTCTGCTCCCACCTACGGCTTCCGAGGTGCGTCTAGGGCCTGGTCCCAGGGAGCGGCTCCAGGGCGCGCTGCCCAGGGAGGCCTCACCACCAGCAGCCCTGCGTGTGGCAACATGCCGACCAAGGGGCAAGACAGGCTGGCACATCCTTGCTCCCTGGTGTGTCTCAGGGCAGTGTGGCAGCTGCAGAGCGGCTGCCTGTCACCTTGGGGCCTGGAGCATCTGTGCTTTCAGTAGCTGGCCCGCTGCCCAGCCCAGCCCTGCAAGGGACTCCCACACTCGGGGACCAAGACCCCAGGCATGAGGTTGGCAGCTCTGGGCAGCTGGCAGGGGAGGCAGAAAGAGACACTGACAGAGAGAGGGAAGCAGAGACAGAGTGGCGGGGAGCAGCTCCAGAGCGAGAAGCCCTGGGCTGGAAGCGGGAGGGACAGAGGCCCCAGCCACAGCACAGAGCAGGGCCACCGGGCCAGGAGGAAGACGAGTCCTGGAGCTCGTGCCCCGGGTGATGGGCGCACAGCGTGGGCGGGGGGCTGCCCGTTCTGCCCTGATGAGGGGTGTCAGGGACTCTAGGAGCAGGTATCTCCCCTCCTGCAAGGGCCTGCAGCCAGCTGTCCCACAGGTGGTGAGGGGCTTTCTAGCTGGCTTCCTCTAAGGGACTGTCATTTGTAGGACACTGGAGGCCATCGGCTCCAGAGCTCTGGGCTGCAGTCCCGGGGTCCTGCTTGGGCTCAGGCCCTGCCTGCTGGGCCTCCCTGGGGGATAACATTTCTCCAGACTCAGAGGCCTCCTGGCCATATAAGGCTGCCTGTGGGTACCTCCTGGAGAAGCTCAGTGCCCTCGCCCCTACTCCACCCCCTGGGAACCAAGCTTGGCCAGGCTGGGGTGGGGGAGGGGCCTGCTGGAGCCTCAGCCCTGGGGGAGGGGGCACAGGCAGGCAGGCAGGACCAAGGTCTGGCACAGGGCCTCTGGGTGTCAGCACCCTCCACTGTGCTGGGAAGTCCCTCGGCCTCTCTGCTGAGTCCGGGGCTCTGGGCTCCCAGGCTGCCCAGCCAGGGCCTTGTGGAGGGAGGTGGTGGGACGGGGGCTGGGGCAGGAGGACCAAAAGTTAAACGGCGTAAAAACCATGCTGTGGAAATGCAGCACCAACCCCAGACGTGGATGCTGTTGAGATGCGCTGGTGGGTGATTAACAGCCTCATCTCTGCAACCACAGTGCCTCTCTCCATTGGTGTCCAGGGCTCCAGCTGCATGCCGGCCCCTCCCCGGAAGCTGGGCCCGTGGCAAGCGACCGGAGCTCTGTCTAGGAGGGTCCTCTTGCGAACGGAGGTAAAGGGGAGGAGGCTCACCTGAATCCCCGGCAGAGGCTGCTTCTTGGAGTGAACTCTCCACCCGGCTCACAGCCCCCCAGGCTGGAAGTTTTAGATGGAAGAGCAGGAGTTCGGGGCAACTCTGAAGGGTCCCCTCCCAGAAGCCTGTCTTCCGGGCTGAGCCCAAGGCCAGAGCCGCCCGGGGGCAAGAGACAGACAAGAGGGAGACAGCTCAGGCTCAGGGGATAGATGGAAGGAAATGGAACAAGCAGGACACACAGGACAGATGGGGGAGGGAGGAGGGAGGAGGGGAGGCCCAGCGAAGCAGAGGAGCTGTCTCTGGTGTTTTCGAGGTGGCAGCAAGATCAAATCCCAAATGAGGGAGGTCAGGAAGGGCTGGAGGGCCTGAGGGCACAGGCTGGGGTAGCTGGAAGGTGGGTTTTCTTGTGATACTGAGGATTGAACTCAGGCCCTTGTGCTTCCAAGGTAGGAGCGGTACCACTTGAGCTAAATCCCCAGCTCTGGAAGGTGGTTTTGATTCCGGGAGGAAGGGACCCCGTTTGGGTGAGGGCCTGACAGCCTGACCACGGGGACCTTCTGGTCCCGTCAGCCACAGGTGGCAGGTCCTACGTTCAGACAGACAAACAGTCTGGGGAGGCATGTCTGGACACCCGATTGCAACCATCACACTGGCTATGAGGCGCCCCAAGCTGAGTGCCCAGGTGCATACATGTACTTATCATGGCTTGGCCCGTCTGTCCAAGGCATGCAGGCATGCCTTATCTCAGTGGGGGGAAAAGCAAGCCAGGTGGGGAGAGGCGCTTGGGACCCGTGGAGAATACAGCGGCTGCAGGCCGGCTCACCGGATCTCCTGGAACCTGGGGCCACCTATTCCCCGTCCCGCCTCAACCTGCACAGCATCCTGCCACTTGCCACGGAAGGCACAGACCATACCACCTGGACAGGTGATGGTGCCCTCGGAGCCCCGGATTCTGCCTTTCTAGTAAGACAGGGACCACGGAAGTGCAGGGGTCTCAGCCTAGTGCTGAGAGCCAGGACTCCAAAAGCAAGAAAATGCTGGATACAGCGGTATACCTGGAATCCCGGCACGCTGGGGATCACGCCTTAGAGCTCAGCTTGGGGAGCTGAACCAAGTAGACCCTGTTGGTGCAAAGACCCTGGCTTGATTCAAACTCCAGTCCCAAAAAGAAGGAGCTGGAGAAGAAGAAAGAAACAAAGAAAGATAAGCCAGGTGCTCTAACCCCAATACTGGGGAGGCTGAAGCAGGAGGTTTGCTAGAAATTCAAGGCCAACCTGGGCTACACAGTGAGCTCAAGGCCAGTCTGAATTGCACAAGGAAATCTTGTCTTTAAAAAGCCACCAGTGGCTGCCAGTTAGCCCCGCTGGCTCCCTGTTTCTCTGCCCCAGGGAGCTGGACAGAGACTCTCACAGCTGCTGCCCAGAAGGACATGGGAGCCCTGAGGAAGGGACTGTGGCCTCCGGTGTCCCAGACCTCTGCGCTGACTCCCTCCCAAGCCCTTCTCCCCCAGAGGCGCACTTCCCGTCCTCGAGTCAGGGCCTTGAAGTAGACTTCGGCACAGGCGGAGCACCCACGTGGAGCCTTGCGCATGAGAAGCCTTGGCACCCCTCCCCAGGGACCTGTTGCCATTCCTGATGGGGCGAGGAGCACCCGGTGTCCCCAGCACGGCCCCTCAGTGGCTCCCTCCCAGGGCTGAGTCAGGTGCCCTTGCCCTGCCCATCCCCACAGCTGCCCGGCGGTGGGCGAGGCCCTCAGGGGCTGGCTCAGGGGAAGGGCCCTATCCCAGGTCTGGGGACACTCTGCAGACCCTTCCCCGAGGCCGTGAGTGTCCCTCCCCACCAGAACTGCCCCTCCCCACTGTCCCCAGGCTCCTGCCACCCCAGGCGGGCAGCGGGGAGGCTCCAGATTTTGGGTTGTCCTGCGGCAAGTGGCAGAGCCTGGTGGACTCCATGTGCCTCTCCTGGTCCCCAGCCCAGACCCTGTGGATGCCGGCGGAGGGACAGTCTGACGCTGAGTTGTGGGGAGAGGAAAGGGCAGACCAGGGACTTGTCCCCAGTAAGTGTGGGGACACACCGTCCTCACTAGCTCGGCGCTCCCGACTGTCCTTTGCACTGAAGTCACCAGGTGGAGGGGAAGATGGCTGGATGGCCCTGGAGTCGGAGGGAGACAGGAGAGAGCCCTGGTGGCCACTCCGGAGCCTGGCCTGGCCAGCGGGGGCTGCGGTGGGCAGGGGTGAACAGCCACGATCTCCCACCTTCCTCTGCCCCCTCCCCAGTATGGGTGCAGAGGGGCAGAGGCAGAGAGTGGATGCCGCCCTAGCCCTGGTGCCACTCTGTCCTCTGCCCACTTCACCCACCCCTGTGGCTGTGGCCAGTTGCTCCTGGGGCAGCTGTCTGCTGGGAAGCAGTGAGCCAGGGATTAACCCTCTGGGTGCCAGCGTCACGGCTGACTCAGCGCATTCCCGGGCGCCACCCCTCCTCCTGCCAGGCCAGTGCCCTGGAATGGCAGAGGACTGGCCCGGCCTGGTCTGGCCACAAGGGGGCTCAGCTGGCTCTTGCCCAGCCTCCGGTCGGGGACCCTCCCGGGAGTGTATGGAAACCAGCAGGTCCCCAGGAGCGTGGCCAGGCTCCTGGGAGAAGGGGCAGCTCGGCCTTTGTCCCTGTGGCTGTCAGGACCCTCTCCTATCACGGAAGGGCGGGGGGCACACTGCCCGGCGCGCGTGGGCGGACCGCAGGGCAGGAGGGAGGTAGGACTGGCCAGTCGGCCATCTGGGAACCTGCTCCTGCCCCAGCTGTCCCTGGCTCGGGGCCATAAATCAGCCGGGCAGACTGGGATTCCTGGACTCTCCCCCAGCTTCGGCCTGGCCCTTCCCGCACAAACCTCCCGCCAGGGAGCCTCCTCCACCCTAGCTTACCCTGGGGTGGGAGAAGTACCCGAGTCAGAGAGGAATTTCGGGGGAGGGAAAGTGGAAGGAGGGAAGGAGCTTAGCTCGTCTCCACAGCCCATTTCCCAGCTTCGAAGAGAAAGAGCTGCCCAGGGCCTTAGTTTGAAGTTTCCTGGCGGCCAGGAAGGCGTCCCCGATGGGCGTCCTCATCGGCCTCCTGATGAGAACCGCAGGCTCAAGACGCCCCGGGACCCGCTGGCCCTGGGCCTGCCCAGGAAGCCCCTCGAGATGGGAGCCCCAAGGCTCCAGTGGGTCCAGGGCCCAGCTGGCCTGGCTCAGAGGCCAGACTAACAGCCCGGCAGCTGAGGGCCCCACCCCGCCCCCTGGCGGTTGGGGGGGCAGTTTGGCCTAGGAGCGCTAGGAGTAGAGACCCAGTGGCCAAAGTCACCCAAAGGCAGAAATGAGGGTCACAATCCTGAGCTCCCCCCAAGTCCCGAGCTGTGCTCAGGGTGGTGCTCAGGGTGGTGCCGGAGCCCCTGCCAGGTGGGGGTCCAGGCCTGCAGGTGCGGCCGAACACACTGGGCACCAAAGAGATGTGCCTGTTCAGCTCCCGTGCAGCCGAGAGCACCCCCAGAGAACAGTGGGTGGGCATCGGGTCCCCCCATGTCCCCATTGGAGGGGACAACTGGGGCAGGCAGGCAGGAGCCAGAGGGGAGAAATCTGGTCCCCCCCTAGGAAGTGAGGGGGTCTCTATGCGGGCTTTCAGGGGTTCCCTCCAGGGCTCCCCTCAACGGGCACAGCGAGGTGGCAGAATGCACCCTTCCCACTCCAGGATGCGGCAACTCGGAGGTGGCCGAGTTGCGGGCCGCTGAAAGTGTCTGAAGTTAGGGAAAGAGCACGGGGAGTTGCGGGGCTGGGGGAGGGACAGGCCGGCGCGCCGGGGCCCGTGAGCCCCAGAGAGAGGAGCGCGAGTCCTCGAGGGATCCCAGCCACGACCTGGGAGAGCGGGGAACCGCAGCAGCCACAAGCCCCCACGCCTGGCCCGCGGCCAGCAGGTGCCCCTTCCGGGCGGGCCGGGGTCTGAAGAGTTAAGGCCCCCGGCGCCCCTCCCCGGTCCCTCCACCCGGCCCCCTCCCCGGGGCGCGGGGCTCGGGCGCCCGGGCGGGCCGGGGCGGGGCCTGACGTCCGCGGGCGGGCGGGGCGAGCTGCGCTCGGAACCCCGGTCCGCGGCGCTCGCACTCCCTGGAACGCGGAGACGCGGCCGGGAGCCGGAAGATGGCGAGGCGCGGCGACCCGCTCCGCGCCAGGAGCGCACGGCTTTCGGGCGGCCCCCGATCCCCGACGCAGCTGCTGCTGGCGGGGCTGGCGCTGCTGGGCGCGGCGCGGGCGCGGGCCCCGGAGGACGGTGGCTTCAGCCTGCACCCCCCGTACTTCAACCTGGCCGAGGGCGCTCGCATCGCCGCGTCTGCGACCTGCGGCGAGGAGGCCCCAGCGCGCGGGCCCCCGCGCCCCACCGAAGACCTTTACTGCAAGCTGGTGGGCGGCCCCGTGGCCGGCGGGGACCCCAACCAGACCATACAGGTGAGCGCGGTCGGGGCAGCGGGGAGCCGTCCTGCGGCGCTGGCACCGGCGCCGGGGGCCGTTCGGGCTCGCGCTCCGAACTCAGCCCGGCTCCTCGAGGTGCCCCGCGGTCGTGAGAGCCCAAATACCAACTCTCGACTCGGGGCTACCATAAGGAACCCCAACGCAGCCCTCAGGCCGGGCCGGGGCAGTGTCCCTCCGCGGAGCCGGGATCGGCAGGCACCGATTCAGTTCGGTGGCGGCGACCTGAGCGGGAAGGGCTGTTGCCCAGTCCCTGGCAGCCCCAAGTCCGGGATCCCGGCGGGGGCGGGACTTGGCGTGGACTCCGGCGGCCTGTGAGGAGGGGGCGGGCGGCTCCGCCTTCCCCCGGGACGGGCTGGAACCTGCTGGTCTCCGGATGGGGACGGATGGAGGCGGGAGGCACCGGGCCCCGCTCCGGGACTCGGCGCTCTCCCTGCCGGCTGCCGGCGGCCGCGGGTTGAAACGTGGGCACTGGGTCGGGGAGCCCGCTGGGACCGGCGAGGTGGAGGAAGAGAAGCAGCCCGAGTTTTAACTGGGACCAGGGACGCTGTGGGGTCGGCGTCTCTCCGGCCCGCAGTGGGGGCCCTGGGCTTCTGGCCCTAGGTGGTGTGGAAGGAGTCGGGCCCTGTGCCCTCCCGAGGCCGGTCCTCAGACCGGAGCCTGCAGGCGGGCTGGCTGAGGTGCCCCTGCAGTTGGTCTCCTGGCCAGGAGAGCAAGGCTGTCGAGATCCTCAGGATGGAGCTGGGGTCGCAGTCTGCTCCAGGGGCCCCGGCAGCTCACCCCTAGCCGCGCTCCACACCCCTGCCGCCCTACATTCTGGAGGCCCCAGGGGCTGGTGTAACCCGAGCCGCCTCCTCCTGGGACCTGCCTCTGCTCTCTGCGGAGCGGCCGGAGGAAGAGGAGCTGGGAGAGGCTCGGTGGGCCGGGAAGCTGGACAGGGACGGGGGGAGGCAGAGCCGGTTTCTTAGCCTCCCCACTCCCTCCTCCCCATCTTGGGCCTCCAGGGCGGAGGAAGGAGCCAGAGATGTGCTTCCCGTCTCCGCCATCTCCAACCCTAGCCCAGTGCTCAGAGACTGCAAGCCCACGCTGCAGATAGAGAAACTGATGCCTGGAGAGGTCCCGAGGCTCACGGAAGTCCCACGGCCAGAGAGTGTAGCTGGACTGAGCGATCCAGGCTGGCCCCCGCAGCGGGCTGGGTTGGGGGTCTGAGCTTTAGTCTGGGAGGCCCCCGTCCTTTCATGACCCCAGACCACGCTTCCTGGCTGCCGCCGTGTGGCTGCCGCTGTGCCGCTCAGACCGCTCTGCTCCGGCTGGAGCCTGGGTGCAGAGCCCCTCTCCTCTCCTCCCCTGAGCTTCGTGGTCCCCTTTCCTGCCTCAAGTTCCTTATTTGTAGAAATAAATAGTCAAAGAAATAAATACCGGAGGGCACTTGCTCTGGGCGGCTGCTCCTGTATGACTGAGCGGGGACAGGCTCTTCTCCCTGTAACCCCCAGATCGTCTCTGTTTCCTGGTGAGGGCCAAGCGCGTGCTTCCTGGGTTTCTGAGAGGTGCTCCTGACCCCAGCCCTTGGTCCTGCACCCGGCCCCCTGGGACCTGCCTGGCAGGCAGCCTGCCCACCCGTTCTTCAGTGACCCCCAAGCTGGGCTGGCACATGTGGGTGGGTTTGTCAGTGAGCCTTGGGCCCCGGCCCTTGGTTCCTGTTTGGTCACCATGAAGCCTGGCGGTGAGGCCCATGCAGAGCCACCACTACCCTGGCCCTCCGCCTGGGAGCCATGGGCGGCGCCCTGGGCCACCAAAGGGAGCAGACCCTGGGACCCGCAGGCCTGGCATTTGGATAGAGCCCAGGCCCTGCTCCTGCCCAGTAGCCTTCCTGCCTGCTGCCCCTCCACCTCCGGTGAGTGCACCTCATCTGGGCCTCTGCTCTGGGCCGCCCAGAGCACCCTGCTGGTGTGACTTCTTTTATGTATTTATTCCTCCCTGCAAAGAACTCTGGCTATTCAGCAGGACCGTTTACCAGCCCCTGCATCGGCCCCTGGCTCTGTCCTGGCAGGGCAGGGCTCACACCCGCCTTGTTCTTAGCTGTGTCTCTGACAACGTGGCCCCACACACGAGGAGGGCCCTTGGGGCTGTCCTGCCCGGGTGGGGGATCCCCCGCAGGACCACCTCCTCCAGGATGAGGCCCCCACCAAGCCGGAGGGGGGATGTGGTTCCCAGACTGGGCCTCAGTCTCCAGGGCTGCCTTTGTGTGTGGTAGGACAACAGGTCTGGGTTGGGGAGGGGGTAGACAGTCCATGGGCCGGCAGCCAGGGTCCGCCCCAGGGATGCCAGGCCAGGAACCTGCCGGAACTCCCTCTGTCCAGGGGAGGCGAGGCCTCCAGCAGGTGGCTGATCTGCAGCATACACAGCTGCCAGGCCCTGTGTGATCTGCTAATCCCCGATGCGGCTTGCAGCAGGTGCAACATTATCCCCACTCTGCAGATGGGGAAACTGAGACTCCTGGGTTGCTGTGCCTTGGCCGCATCCATGGCCTAGGAAGCAGGGCTAGGAAGCTGGTGATGGGGATGCGTAGGCCTCACTCACCGCACCCATACCTGGGCACTTGCTAGTGTTCGCAGCAGGCTGCCCTACAGCTTAACTGTTTCTCTGGGGGAGACCACAGCCTGAGAGCCTGGGGCGGGGAAGTAGGGGGTAGGCAGGAGGGGAGGGCGGGTCTCTGACTCACTGAGCTGTTTTAGCCCTCAGGATCCCTCCTCTCCAGACTATCTCTTTATCTGTGACTCTACCTTCTTCATTCTTTCTGTCTCCCATCCCTCCCCATCTTGCCTGAGCCCTTCCAGCGCCTGCCACAGGGCCTTTGCACTGGCAGGAGTTCTTCCTGAGCACAATTCCCCTGACCCTGAAGGTCACACCACTTCCCTGGAGAGGCTGGCTTTGATTTACCCATTTAAATGGGACTCTCTTCTTTCTCCCCAGTCACCCCGCCAGCACCTGGCCTCTCTCAGGAGAGCCCAGGCTCCTGGATCGAGAGGCAGTAGGCATGAAACACACGTAGGGGATGAGTTTGGGGGTGAAGGTCGGCACGAAGGGACCCAGGGCTTCTGGCCTGGGCGGGGTGAATGGACGGGAAGCTAGTTCCCAGCCTTTCCTGGCCTCTGACCGTCCCCGTCTCCCTGCAGGGCCAGTACTGCGACATCTGCACAGCCTCCAACAGCAACAAGGCGCACCCTGTGAGCAACGCCATCGATGGTACTGAGCGCTGGTGGCAGAGCCCACCTCTGTCTCGGGGCCTGGAGTACAATGAAGTCAACGTCACCCTGGACCTGGGCCAGGTAGGGTCCGTCTTCTCCTGTGGAGAGGCAGGGGAGGGCGCTGGCTGCTCAGCAGGAAGCAGGAGTCCTGCTAGAGCCAGACTTGAGGGCCTGTTCTTGCCCGTGTTTACTCTGAGGAATTCCTGGCGGGTGTGGGAGGGGCTGCAGGAATGCTGAGCGGCCTGGCGGAAGTGGGCATTCCTGGGATACCTGTGCCTGGGCTTGGTCTTTTGGTTAGGGGCTAGGTGCGAGCTCAGACCCAGCCCTGGGCCATCGGTCCTTGGCCTCTGAGGCTGGTGTGTGGACGGCTGGATCAGGCATGTCCGGTGAGGGGGCAAGCCTCCGTGGTGAACAGGACCTGGGGCCCTGATTTCATTCCTGGGCTAGGGCAGACTCAGACTCACACAGCGGTCTCCCGCTCCACAAAGCTTTGCCCAGATGTTCAGCCTTGGGCTTCTGGCCTATTAAATGGGCCAGCAGTAACATTGGCCCCAGGACCGGGATTGAGGGAGGCAGGTACAGGAGACTGGCCTGGAATCACACAGCCTGAAGCCTTGCTGGCCCACCCCTAGCTGCGAGCCCCGAGGCCCGTGTCCTGGTCTGCTTTGCTGCCCAGGGGCTCTCTGTCCCTTTCTGAGCCCAAGGAGTTGGGGGAGAGGTGGCGGAAGCCGCTCACTACCTGGCAAGGACAGGCCCCGTGGGCAGCTCCTTCGGTTCCCACCTGGCACCCTGCAGGCCAGGCCCAGTGGGACAGGCGGCGGGGCACTGGGCCGGGTCACAGCAAGGGGCCTGGGCTTTCCAGACCGGCCTGGTCTTGCTGCCGCGCCCGTGCAGCAGCGCAGTGGAGGCAGGAGAGGGTGCTGCCCGTTAGCTCACAGTTCATCTCCCTGGTTTTCTCCATCGCCACTCCCTGTCCTTTAGGAGCACCTAGGGGACCCTAGGCCGCCCTCCTCTCTGGCACAGCAGCAGGGGCACCTGCGGGAGGGCCCATGTGTGGGGGTGAGGACCTCGTTCCCGTGGCGGCCACACGGCGGCTGCAGGGCCGGTGGCACCGTGCAGGAAGCGCCTGAGCGGGCCGCTGGAGAACATCCTGCCACCTCCTGGTCCAGAGCTGTGCGCTGCACCCCTCAGCTGAGCCAGAGCCCAGCACCCGCAGGCTGCGCTGGACGCAGCTCAGGGAGAGACGGAGACCCCTGCTCAGCACAGCAGCCAGCCAGGGCTCGAGCTTAGGTGTTTCAGTCCTTGCCAGTCTGGCAGCGCGGTGCAGGGGCCCGGGTGGAGGAGGCCACTCTCGGCATCTCGGCAGCCAGGAAGCAGAGAGAAGGGAGGAGCCGGGGAAGGAGCTGCGTCCTTCCAGGCAGCACCCCAGAGGCCCAGCTCTTGCGATCTAAGCCTCCCACAGCGAGGCAGACATGACACCTGAGGCCAGGTGCCTCCAAAGGCCCCACCTGAGTGCATGAGGCTCTTGGGGCCCCTCGAGGTGGAAACAGTAAGTCTCCAGGCTATAAATGGAGGAAGTCTGCTTATAGACTCTTCTGAGTCAGGAGAGAATTTCACCATGTGGATGTCTTGTTTGTCCATGCCTCAGTTTCACCAACTGTAAAAGGGCATGCTAGGGAGGAGGCCCCACCCCTCCCTCTTTCCCTTCTTCCTTCTCTCCACCCACTCTTTGCTGTCTGGGTGCACCCACAGAGCCCCCCATGGCTGGCCAGCCGGCCCCCAGCGAACGACGGGGCTGTGGGGCAGGTGGACCCAACTCCATCTCCGTCTTCCTGGGTTCTGTGCCGCAGCCCTGGGCCTGGGCTGCGGCTGGGGCTCATCAGGAAGCTGGCCTGGGCTGGGCCCGCTGCCTTTGTTCTGGGATTGAGCGGATGCCCTGGTAAGGGGGTGGGGGCCGCTGGCACCGAAGTGGAGGGCTTCCTGTGCGGGCAGGCCTGGCAGTGGTGGGCTGGGCTGCCTGGCAGCTCTGTGTCTCACACGTGGGTGGTGGGTGCCAGCCCGTGGCTCTCTGCAGGCCCCTGCACAGGATGGTAGGTGGGGAGGGCCCGGGCCTGGGCCTTCAGGGGTCCTCTGCGGGGGAGGGGCCCCAGGAAGAGGCTCCCCGCTGGTGCCGGGTGACTCAGGGAGCAGTTTCCTGTGTCCACTCCTGACCTGTTTAGGGGTCAGAGGGGGGCTCTCGTGTGCCTCCTTGTATCATCTGGGAGCTTTGGGGCTGAGTGGTCAGAATCCTGGCCTTGGCACCCCTTCCAGAGCCTCATACGACCCTGGCCCAGGGGACAAGAGAGGGGCGCAGGCCGCATGCTGGGCTCCTGACCTGAGCGCAGGCCCAGGGCTCTGCACTGCGGCCCAGGAGACCGGGGGGCTGGGCTGCCTCTGGCCCTTGTGGCCGTCTCTCGGCGCCTGGGCAGCCTGGCCATGCAAGCCCCGCAGCCGCCTCCTTGCCTCCCCCCGCCCCAGACCCTCTCCAGGCTGGGCTGGCTGAGCAGTGGAGTAAGTGCCCGTCCCCTCCCTGCAGGGAGGCCCCTGGCGTTGCTCTCTCTTGCGTGCAGCTGGCTCAGGTGAAATGGTGGCTTTGTCCCGGCCCCAGAGTCCCAGAGCTGCAGGACTGGAGGAGCCTGGGTGGGTAAAGAGCAGTCTGCGCGCAGAGCGGGCACTGGAGCTGGCCTTGGGATGTAGGCTTGGTGGTCGAGGGCTGGCACTGCCAGGCTGGGGGACTGTGTCTCCCAGGACAGGGCTGCCATGGGCAGGAAGAGGTGGATCATCCTGCCAGATGGGTGCTGAAGAGGCACAGCTGAGGGAAAGCTGCTGACCCCTGGGTGGTGCGAGTCCTCTCTGGGCACCTGGGTAGCTGAGGCGGAGGTTGGTAAGAGGCGCGGCGCAGTGTGGAGGAGCAGACCCTGTGCTAGTGTCTGAAGACGGCACTGGGACTGGCTCTCCAGAAGCCACAGCTCCCGGGCTCTGCTTTCTCCTCCGGGAAGTGAGAACGCAGCCTGGGGGCCTGGTGGGCACACTGGCGGCTGGGCCTCAGCCCCGCACGGTCCTGCACGCCCCAGGCTGGCTGGCTTGGGCTCCCTGGGAGGCCTCCTGGTCCCGACTGCTGTTGGCATAGTGGTTATGTGGCCGAGGCCAATGGCATGGCTTCCTGGGCCTGGCTGGGCACTCAGCCATGTGGCCAGTGCTCTGAGATGGTCAGCGGAGTCGTCCAGGCAAGTGACAGGAAGTACAACCGGGACCGGGACAGGTGCAAAGCCAGGCTGGGCCCGTCCCTGCCCCCTGGGCTCCGTGTGAGACATGGAGTGGGGCGTCCCGGTGGCATCCCTGGGTAGCTCCTCCCTGTATGGCAGAGGCGGCAGTACCCTCCCTCTGCCTGGCCCCTCTCTGCCAGTCCCCACGCCAGAAGACGAGTCAGCCCGAGGGGCTCCAGTGCCAGGGGCTGAGAGCCTTTCTTTCCGGGCCTGTCTCTTGCTGCTGCCACCCTGGCCATGACTGCCAGGGCAGCTGTCCGTGGCACACTAGTCATGTCAGTCACCGTGTACACGCAGATGCCGCAGCACCCTCCCAGCACCCCAGGCTCTGGCGGCCCCAAGGTTTGCTGTCCTCTGTGCCCCGAAACAACCTCCCTTGCACTGTGCCTCTCCTGCAGACTAAACTGTTTGGGTTTCGGCCCTGGGGTCCCCTTGAAGCAAACTCCACTTCCTGTGGCCCAGGGCTGACCATCTGGCCCGATCTGGCTGTGTGGTGGGGGAGGGGCCGGGAGCCCGGGCTTGGCGGGGGTGGTTGGGGTCACTGGCCTTGTGCGGCGCAGGGGCTTTTTAGGGTATCTGCCTGGCTCCCCTGGCCTCTGAGTCCTGTCCCTGACCGGTCTCCCCACCCTGCTCTGGACCCCTGTGGGTCGGGCACCCAGCAGAGCTGGGGGTCCTGGGTCTCGTGTGCCCGCTGTGGATTCCCTGCTTTTGTTTTCCTCAGCGCTGGGCTTGCCGGTAGCACTTCAGCTTTTCCGCTCCGCTGTGGCCTGGGATGGGGTCCATATGTGGCCTGCTTTCCAGCTCCCAGACTGGCGGTGGCCGGTGGTGGCCGGCCCTGCGTGTTGATTTACCCGCCCTGACCTTGCCTCCCTGGCCCTTCGATGTGGCATTATCAGTTTCCACCCAGGGTCTGCTGAGGAAGGGGGTCGTGCAGGCCAGAGGCTGCCTCAGACCCAGCGCCTCCAGGGCGGGCTGGGCTTCTGGGGAGGGCGGAGGTGGGCGAGAGGTCCAGCTGCCCTGCAGCTGATCTGAAGGGCGCAGTCAGGGCGCTCACCACGCCCCTGGGGCTAGGAGGGGCTTCCTGCTTCCGCCAGCCCTGCCCAGGACCCCAGCCTGCGTCCCGGGACTGGCACACGGCCTGCTTCCTACAGGCCAGGCTGAGTCACCGTCCGCCTGCTGAGTCATGTCGTTGGGGTGGGGGCTGGGCCCCTTCGCCCCCAGGATGTGCACTGGGGGTGGCACCTGTGCCCTGCCACAGTCTCCAGCGGGCACAGGATGGAGCCCTGCTCCCTTCCCCAGTGGCTCCAGCCTCAGTCTACCCTCTGTATGCGGTGACTGAGCCCAGGAGGCTACTGGCCACCAGCTCACCATCGGTCCCCCACGTCCCAGGGCCTGCAGAGGCCCCCGCCAGCTTCCCTCTCCTCGGCCTGTGGCTGTGGACCTGGGCTGGCACCTGCAAGGCCCTGGAGCATGCGGTGCCGCGGCCTGCCAGGTGCTGACTGCTCGCCCCGCTGCCCTGAGGCTCTGTGCACCTCGGACTGTGGATGCCCTTCCTGTGACCCTTGCTTGCCCTCCCCACCGTGTGCCCAGGGTTGGAGGTGGCTTCCCCAGGCCTCTCCCTGCTGGAGTCTGGGGCCCGCCCTGGACGCCTGCCCTGCCCCGGCCCCCTTCCGAGCACCTGGAACACTCCCTGGCCCTTGTGGGCCCGGCCGGTGTCAGTGCCCCTCCGGGAGCCTTGGCCCTCTGAGGTCAGGATGAGCGGGGACATGGGTGCATGGCTGCTGCCTGGAGACATGCCTGCCCCCAAATAGCCAGTTTTTAAAAATAACCAGTGGCTTTTGTTTGGCTTTTGCTTTAAAAGACATTTTTTCCCCTTCTGCGCAGTGCTGTGTAGCAGCGGAAAGGTCAGCCGGAGTTGGCAGCTGCGTGGAGCGGGGCGGGGGGCAGGGCTCTGTCCGGGAGGCCGGGGTCTGCACCGTGCCCAGGTCACGCCACGGGCCTGCTGTGGCACGGGAGCAGGCATCAGGTTGGGGACGGGGCCTGCCTAGACACAGCCTTCCCTGCCCTTCGCTGTCCGTGTCGCTGGCAAGCCCTGGAGTCCAGCTGTCCAGGGCCTTATCTGATGGACAGGGCTTGAACAGCAGTGACTGCGGGTCCCAGTCCCCGGTGTGTTCTCCGAGGGCAAAGTTTCCGCCCCCCCTTGTGCCTGTCAGCGTCTCGGAGTCAATATTTGTGAAAGTGTTCTCAGCTGGGAAAAATGCTGGGCCAGCCGGCGAGGGGGCCAGAGTGACCAGAAGGGTGCAGCCCGGGGCCACTGCTCAGGGAAAGGCGGGGGCGGGTCCCAGGGGCTCGGCTGGGACTTTGGGGCTCTCCGGAGTCCTTTCCCGGGGCCTGGGCTCCCAGCAGGGCCGAGCAGCCAGGGCATGTGGCTGGGCTGATGAGCCTCAGCGCCCACATCCCCGGCCCTCCTCACACCAGCTCTCCGCTGCCCTGTTATCTCAGCCCCCCGGAGCCCAGCGCTGTGCAGGGCTCAGCCCGCAGGATGAGCTGTGGCCTGAGTGTGGGACTCGTCCAGAGCTGGAGCCCCTCCCTCCCGGGCGGGGCTATCTGTGCTCCCCCCACAGGCCTGGGAAGATGACCTCAGAGCCTGGCAGCCGCTGAATAGGCCCGCACCCCCACCCGGAGGCGGCTGAGCTGGGCGTGGACCCGCCGTCCCTGCCATGCCTGACCCCTGCCACCTGTCTTGCCTGGATCTAGGCATCTGTGCCTCCCAGGACTGGGGCTATGTGGGGCCCATGGTCCCTCAAGAAGCAGCAGGCATCCTCAGGTCACCTGGGCTGGGGGGTGGGTACCCACAGGCCTAGTGCAGCCCTGGGGACCCCTACCCCACTCCTGGGGCCTAGCGCTGCGGGACGGGCCTGGCCAGAGCCATCGCCAGCTGGCACCTGCTGGAGTAGAAAATCCTCCTGAGAGCAGCGCTGGGAGTCGTCTGCCCTGCCCACACGGCTGCGTCTCCACGGTGCTGGGACTGCACAGAGCATAGCCCATCCCGGACAGTGGCCCTGGCCCTGGTCATTCCCTCTGCTCCAGCCAGGGCTGAGCACCTGCACTCAGAGCTTCCAGGCTGGAGGGCAGGTGTGGGAATCTCCGTCCTCTGGTCAGCAGGGTGCAGACCTCTGGCCCCAGAGCTCAGGCCTGTGGGGGGATAAACGGCCTTTGCAACCGGTGCCGGTGCCCAGCCCGGGTCGCCACAGGGAGGCTGCCTCTTTGTGCGGCAAATGACCCGCCCCGGCTGCGAACTCCTGGTGGGGTTCTCTGCACAAGTGACCTGAGGGCCCCTGACCCGCAGGCGGGAACCCACAGTGAGCGGGTAGCAATGCGATCGTGGTAGAGAGGGCAAGGCTGGAGGTGTCTCAGGCAGAGGAATGGGACAGGGTGGAGGGTCTGCTGTCCTACAGAGGGGTCTTCATCTGTCTGGGAGCATGCAGGGCCGGGTGCGGGGGATGGGCTCTAATCAGGGAGCACTTCCCTGAGGAGGGGTCCAAAGTGCTGCCCTGTAGGGGCTGGGCCAGGCAGGGCTGGGTGCCCCAGACCAGGCACTGCCAGCTGGCCGAAGAGTCAGCAGGGGCCTTGGCGAGCACCCGGGGCCAGGTGTGTGGCTGTCCTCCAGCCAGGAGAGCAAGAGAGAAACCGGTGGGCCTTTCCCTCAGAGCAAGGTTGGACCAGCCCGGAGGATTTGGGGCTCCGGGGCTCCAGGAGGAACAGCTTCCCCTGCCCGGGCTGGGCCTGCCCTGGCCTCTCCAGGCCACAGCCGAGCTGCAGCCCAGTCCTGGCTGGTTGGGGCGCCCTGCCCCGCTCTGGTGGGCCTGGTTCTGGGGGCCAATTTTCCAGCGTGTCTGCCCCGAGGGTCTCCTAATGGCAGGGCTGGGCCCCAGGGCCTCAGCGTTCTGGTCAGCAAGTCAAGATTCTGGAGCTTCCCAGGGTGAGGCCGGGACAGGACCTGCGGCAGGAGGAGCGTCGCCTGTCCAGTGTGCCGGGAGCTGGGCACTTAGGGCCTGACTGTCCGGGTGGGCTCTGGGGCTTTGGGGACCTTGGGCTGTACGTCTGTGTCCACGCTGGACACCGCCTGGAGCCTGCAGATGGGCTGCTCCCCGGGCGCCCCGCCCACCCCACCCCACCCCCACCAGGCCCTGTCTTCTGCCACAGAGCTTGAGGCCCTGAACTCTTTGGGAAGGAGGCCGGGGATCGGGGCCAGGCCGAGCCACCTCTAGGGTGGGGATGCCACTGTCCTCCTCCGTCCCCAGCACGGGCCTGCCCCATGGGCCCAGCTGGTCCCCTCCTGGGCTCCTTACTGCTCACTTGCGGGCCCGCCGATGCCCCATGCGTGGAAGGGGCCCTGCGCCCTGCCGTGTGGAAGGGGCCCAGCGCTCCGTGTCCCGCTGTGTCCCCCGCAGGTCTTCCACGTCGCCTACGTGCTCATCAAGTTTGCCAACTCCCCTCGGCCGGACCTCTGGGTGCTGGAGCGCTCCACGGATTTCGGCCACACCTACCAGCCGTGGCAGTTCTTTGCCTGTGAGTGTTGGGCTGTGGGTTCTGCAAGCGGCCCTGCCACATGGCTGCCACCTCCACGCCTCCTCAGGGTCCCTGGGTGCCAGCCCCACCCTCATGCCAGGCCTCTCTGTGGGAGGGAACTGTCAGTGCCAGCCTCCTGAAGACAGATGGGAGTGTGTTGGCTTACGTCCCCACTCTCCTGGGCATGACTGGCATAGGCGCTGATGGCGCCCGGAAACTCTGCACCATCTCTTGGCTCCTCTGCACTGGCAGTGTGGTTGGGCAGCTCCCCTAGTGGCAAAGTGGCTCTGGCAGCTCTGGGGTCACCTCCTGCCAGCTCAGCTGCCTATGTCAGAGGAGCGCTGGAGTCTCGGGCTGGCCCTGGTCATGTGCCACCTGGATCGGCCATGTTGGTAGGGTCGGATTGCTCCCATCAGACAGGCCTATTGACATGTCCCTGAGACTGAGAGAGGGCTGGTTCTCTGAAGGGCAGCTGACACTGTCTCCAGGGACATGAGGGTGGGTGTCTAAGAGGAATACTTGCTGTTCAGTGCGCCTTGGGGAGGGGATGGCACCCTGGAGGGGTAGTGCACTTTGTACCACTCCGGTCTCCCTGGGCATGGTCAGGGGCAGGGCACCACCATCTGCCAGAATTCTGCTCTTCTGCCAACCAGTCCTGTGAGGTAATGCCATGCTGGGAGGTGCCCCATTCAGGGATGGCACTCCCATTTTTCTGAGGTCAAGGGGAAGGAATAGGGCACTGCTTTGGGGCCTGGGGCCTGTGGGGCATCTGCTGCCCCTGCCTCACCCTCAAGTTTATTTCTGAAGCCTCCAAGAGGGATTGCCTGGAGCGGTTTGGGCCTCAGACACTGGAGCGCATCACGCGGGACAACGACGTCATTTGCACCACCGAGTACTCACGCATCGTGCCCCTGGAGAATGGCGAGGTGGGCCCCAGGCCAGGGTGCAGCAGCACAGTGCACATCCCACTGATGGCGCTGGCCCACTGATGGCCGTGGCTGGGTGCGGGTGGCCACACCAGCCTCTGGCCATCCAGTCTCACCTGCCGTGCCACCCATAGATCGTGGTGTCCTTGGTGAACGGGCGTCCCGGAGCCATGAACTTCTCCTATTCACCACTGCTACGCAACTTCACCAAAGCCACCAACATCCGCCTGCGGTTCCTGCGCACCAACACATTGCTGGGCCACCTCATGGGCAAGGCTCTGCGGGACCCCACTGTCACCCGCCGGGTGAGCCTCCAGGCCAGCCCTACAGGCAGGCGGGTGGGGGCTGGCTGGCTGTGGGGGGGGTGGGTCGGGCTGGCGGTCAGTGGGCACTCATGCCTGGGCTGCAGTACTACTACAGCATCAAAGATATCAGCATCGGCGGCCGCTGCGTCTGCCATGGCCACGCAGATGTCTGTGACGCCAAGGACCCCTCCGACCCTTTCAGGTGAGACTTGGGCTCCCTGCCAGGCCTGGCTGCCCTACCCTGTCCGCTGACCTCTGGCTCCAGCTTCAGTGATGTGGAGGAGCCAGGCTGTGTGAGCCTCCCTGAGGTGCCATGTCTGGGTGGGCAGTAGTGTTCCACGGCTGCGCAGGGGTCTCCTGGCCCCAGGAGGGGCCAGTGCATCGGGCTGCACAGCAGGGCTCTGGCCGGGCACAAGCAGACTCAGCCTGCTGCCCCTGTCCCCATGGGGGGTCTCGGCCCCATTTCTTGCGTTTGGGTCCACTTGGATTGAGGACCTGCCGGGGCCCCTGCTGAGCTCCTACAGTGCTGCCCACACCCCAGTTTACCCAGAAGGCAGGTGAGGCCCAGTGAGGACAGAAGCTTGGCCCCTCCCACAGCTGAAGCCGAGCCTCCCGCAGAAATGGCTGCTGGCTCTGAAGGAGGGCGGCAGGGTCATCCCAGCCGAGGACCCAGCGGGTGGCTCCCCAGAGGCCTGGGCCCTGGGGCACAGCGTGAGCAGGTCCCCGCCAGTGTGGCTCCGGGCACTGCTTGTTGCTCTGGGAAATTAAGTGCCCAGAGGGAATACAGCTCTAGACACTGGGAGTGGAGCCAGCCAGACAGCCAGATGGGCCTCCTCGGAGACGAGGATCCTGGGCCTGGGGGCTGGGCTTGCCCTCACCTGCCAGGAGAGGCACTGGCATCACCTTGACTCACCACATCTGCCTGGGCAAGCACGGCCCACCCGCCCTGCAGGGCAAGATCCAAACTGGGCCTCTCTCCAGAGCCACAGATCTCAACAGAACTTGTCACCATGGCTTCCACTGTGTGCTGTGTCCCCAAACCGGTCCACCGTGCACACAGTGCCACCTCTGCCTCCTCCAGGCTCCAAGCTGGCCTTCCTCTGTGTTTTTGTTTTGAGACAATCTTGCTATGTAGATCGGGATGGGCTTAAATTCATAGCAGCCCCCCTTCTTGCCTCAGCCTCCCAAAACCCGAGATGATAGGCAGGCGCCACCACGCCAAGCCAGGCCCTTTACCTCTGCCCGTTACCCGTCCTCCTGCCATCTCTGCACCCCAGCCCCGCTTCCGTCACCACTGCTGCGCCGTGTGCCCCTCTGCCCTTGTGCGGGGGTCTCGGGAGGCTCCTGTGGGAGCCGCCCTTCCACTTCTCTCCCGTTTCTCCTGGTCGCGGTGGGAGCCCCAGCTTTCACGGGCGTGCCCGTGCTGCCTCTCGGGGCGGCGCCTGGCCATGCTTCACTCCCACCCGGGGCCGACAGGGCCCCCGTCCAATGCCAGCACTCACCCCCTTGCTGCAGCTTTCTGTTCTCCGTGGCCCCTGGCTACCACCGCCCGCCCGGGACTCTCCCCTGGGGTTGAGTCCGTGCCGGTGCTTCTCGCCCTGACCGTCTCGCAGACAGAGCCCGAAGTGCTGTGGCCTCCGAGCCCCTGTGGAGTTGCGTGGCTGACTGTGGTCCTTGGTGGGCGATGTATCTCCTGCCCCTTGGAGGAGCCTTTCAGTCCCTCTTGGCCTCTCTCAGGCTCAGGGAGCCCCGTGTTGCTCTGGCTGTTTATCCCCTGGCTTCTTCCTCCGCTGGAGGTTTTCCCAGCTGCCTGGGCCTCTGTGTTCTGCAGATCCCCTCGGACGTGCCGGGGGTTAGATGCGTTGCGTGGTACTCGAGCCTGCCCTCCCCTGCCTGTCCGCGTCCGTGCATCGCCACCCCGGTCCTCCCTCTCTCCCTCTGCCTTCTCTGCTGGGACTCGCCCAGGGCAGAGGGGCGTCTCACGGCCCCCTCCGTCGCAGAACTCACATTTCCCCAGAGCTCCGCCCGCCTCACTGTTGAGGCCCGTCCGTGGGGTCTCCCCTTTCATGATCATATTCCTTTTCTAGAAGTCCTAACTGGTTCTCTTCCATGTCCGCCCACCCTCCCCTCTCCCTCCCTCTTGCTTTTTCTTCCTTCTTTCCGTGGTGCTGGGGACGGGTCCCAGGGCCTCAAGCACGCCTCAGAGGGGCACCTCGGGCCCGCGCCTGCTTTGTCCCAGCCCGTGTCCCTGTGCTGGTCGGATGAGCCTCTGCAGCCCCTGCCGCGGCACTAAGCAGGGCCCTAGCTCCGTGCTGCGCCCGTGCGCCCGGCCGTTGGCGTCGTCTCTCCAAGCGGCCCTTCGCAGAGCTGTCTGCAGCTGTCCGTCGCCGAGAGCGGGGAGCCCTGCAGTGTAGATTTCGGGGGCTCTTACCGAATCCCCAGGTGACACCAGCCCTGCGTCACTTAACAACTCCTCCTGTTAGTTTGGGGGTCCCGGGCCATGTAGATAACTGAGAAATGAACCAGCTATGGGACCTCACTTCCCACCCGCAGGGGTGGGGCCAGCACAGACGGGCTGCGTGTCGGCCACCTCTGCTGCTGGGCAGAGCATTTCCTGGTTCCTCTTCTGAGGATATGGCCTTTCCAGATGGTCCTGGGCTCCGAGGGAAGCTGTTTGCTCTGGAGGCCAAGGGTGCTGTGGGCGTCAGAGCCGGTGGCCTGAGACTCAGGCTGGCTCCCGGGGTCCTACTCGGGGAATCCACAGCCAGCAGCTGGGAGCCAAGCAGAGTGGTCTGAGGTGTGGGGTGCAGGCTGCTTGGGTACCCTGAACCATCCGTGGCACCACTCTTACCCCTGAGTTCTGACTGCTGCCCCTGCCCTCTGACCTGGTATCTACCACCCCCCCCCCACTGAAAGAAGAAACAGTTCTTGGCCACTTGCCCTGGGGAGGTACCTGGAAACATGGGGGTGTCTGCACCGCCCACTAGAGGAGACGCCAGCCTCAGGGGAGTGGATGGGCCCTGCTCCTGGTGGCAAAGGCTGCCTCCATTGTCCACCGAGCGCCCGGCAGCCCTCCCTGCTCCCACACTCCACAAAGACCCTGTGCAGCTGCCGCCGTGGTCCGAATTTCAAGGCTCTGCAGAACCGTAGGGCGGCCAATGGCAGGGCAGGCAAGGGCCGCAGGGGAACAGGACGGAGCCGTGCAGCGGGCAGGCCAGCAGGGGCCTGGCCCGGGGGCGGGGACTGAGGGCCTCTGCCACGTGTCGCCCACAGGCTGCACTGCGCCTGTCAGCACAACACCTGCGGGGGCTCCTGTGACCGCTGCTGCCCGGGCTTCAACCAGCAGCCGTGGAAGCCAGCCACCGCGGACAGCGCCAACGAGTGCCAGTGTGAGTGCCCGTGGGCACCCACGCACACATGCAAGCTGTGCTCGTGGGCTGTGCCCTGGTCGCTGTGCTGACCCCTGTGTCCTCCTGTCCAGCCTGTAACTGTCACGGCCACGCGCAGGACTGTTACTATGACCCCGAGGTGGACAGGCGTAATGCCAGCCAGAACCAGGACGATGTGTATCAGGGCGGAGGCGTCTGCATTGACTGCCAGGTGGGCCTGATGGCAGGGCGGGCGGGCTGGCGCAGAGGCGGGTGGACAGTGCCTGGACTCAGCACCTGCGTTCACAGCATCACACGACTGGCATCAACTGCGAGCGCTGTCTGCCTGGCTTCTTCCGCTCCCCGGACCACCCTCTCGACTCCGCGCTGGCCTGCCGCCGTGAGTGGGCCGGACCCAGGAGGGTGTCTGGGCCTAAGGAGGCCCTGAGCTTCGGCCCTGCCAGAGGGGTCCCGGCCTCGGGGTGGGCAGCAGGCTCTGTGCCCCTAGGAGGCCTGGGCACGGCTCTTGGCCCCACTGCCCAAACGAGGGGCATCGGCCCTAGAGCCAGCGCCGCGGGCCTGTCCGCTGGGGGCAGGGCCCTCACAGCTGCTCGGTTGATCCCACCAGGCTGCGACTGTGAGTCGGACTTCACCGACGGCACGTGTGAGGATCTGACCGGCCGCTGCTACTGCCGGCCACGCTTCACCGGGGAGCGCTGTGACGCGTGCGCCGAGGGCTTCGTGGGCTTCCCGCGGTGCTACCGTGAGGCCCGGCCGGGGCGTGGGGAGCCGGGACCCCTGCCCGCTGCACCCTGGAGCCCCGCAGGGGCCGGGGTGGGGCTGAGTGGGCGTGGCTGACGTGTGGGCGGTCTCTCCTCAGCTGTGCAGTTCTCCCGCAATGACACCGGGGAGCAGGTGCTGCCGGCGGGGCAGATCGTGAGTAAGTGCCTCTGAGGCCCGCCCTCCTCCTTCCCCGGCCCTGCGGGAGGGGCGCTTTATTCTTTTTTTCACATAAGTGATGCATATTTGAAGGGAAAAGCTTCAAAAATTAGGTAAGCATGCAGTTGGCACAGGCAGCTCGTCCCGAGCTACTTACAGACTGCCCCCCCCCCCGCCTCTGGCACTGCGGCCCACACTTGGCTCCTGCGAGCGCTGTGGTGCAGGGTGCACTGCTGGGCGGCGTCTTTCCAGGCTCAACCCTCAGTTTTTGCGACACAGGCAGACTCAGCTTTTATTCAGCCGCCCGCGGTCGCTGGACACTCAGACCTTCCCCTCTGCTTTCCTGCCTTCTTTCCTTCCTTCCTTCTGTTGAGACAGCCTCGCATCTCGCAGTAAAGCCCTGGCTAGCCTGCCTCGGCCTCCCAGGTGCTGCGTTGACAGGCGTGCACCCTGCAGCCAGCTGTCCTCAGTGCCGTCGGGACTGTCGCCGGTGGCTCTGGGTCTCCGGAGGAGCGTGTCGGCAGGTGCTGGCCACAGCTTGCCAAGTTACTGTCAGAACCAGCTTGTCTGCCACTGTGCGGTGACTCTGACGGGGCTCAGCTGCCCGCCAGTCTTGCAGCCCTCCCTGGCGGTCTCGCCCCTGTCAGCGTGGCTGGCAGATTCTCCTCGCCCCATCCAGAGACTGCTTCCCTTCTTAGTGTCTTAGGTGGGGCTGGAGTTGGCTTGGGTGGTGTCCCGGCCCCGCATCGTAGGCTCCTCATCACCTCTCAGGTAGTTCTGGTGTGAACCGGCTGCTAGTCCTCATCTGCCCTCAGCGTCTGGCTTCTTCCCTGAGCTGCCATATGAGCCATGTCTGCAAATTGTGTCCCCCCCCGCACCTGACATTTGCTTCATATTTTTAAGGGCTTTTTTCCATGCCAGACCCCCAAGTTTTAAGGTGACTCTGCCAATGCTGTTCTTAGTTTCTCTGGTTTGGTTAAATTTCACCCCAACTGTTAACTATTTGCTAGTTCTGAGATGATTTTCTTTCTTACGCTGACATGCTTAGATTTTCACCAGTGCTGTAAACAGGGGGCCTGGAGGCGAGTGAGCGTCTCGCGCAGGAGGCCGTTCGCCTCCCACGGCCGCGCAGCTCTGCCACCACCGATTACCCCGGAGGCGGCGCGCCGGGCTGCCTTCCTTCTGATTTACAAAAGCAGGCGGGGAGCCCTTGGACTATAGTTTGCCAGTCCCTGATGCAAACTGTTGGAAGCTCCGCCCTTTGGCCCCCTGGCAAGCCTCCGCAGTTACCTCTGGTGGTGAGGTCTTCATTCCACTTTTCGTCTCTGATGGTACCGCGAGTTGCATGAACGCCTTTCCTCGTGTACACGCAGTGCAGAACACCGCGTCTGCATTCACGAGCGAGTCTGGCTTGAGGGCGGTACGTTCCGTTTGGTACCTCGTACTTGCGAAATGATCCCTGTTTTTCTGCGCCGCAGATCTGTCTGAAGAGTCACAGGAATTACCTGCGTGTTAAAAGCCAGAGGCAAGAGCCGTGGTGTGCGCCTGCCGTTCCGGCTGCTCGGACGCGGGGGAGGCGGGGGGTCGAGCGAGTCTGAGAGCGAGGCCGCCCTGGACAGCGTAGCAAGACTCCATCGACTCTTTAAATTTGACATAACTTCTAAAACCATCCTGTCCTAATGCCTGTTACTCAATACAGATCTTCAATTAAGGTTTTAGATTCTTCTAGAGTTATTGTTTCTAAAAGTCTTCTACCTCATTTCGCCTCACATCTTTTGGTTATTTGTATTTTCTTAGCAAACTGTTTACTTCAGGGGGGTGTTTAAATGTATTAGTAAAGAGTTATACACAGAGTTCTGATGTAATTTAAAATTTTCTTTCATTCCCGTCTATTTTTTCCTCTTTTGTATAGCAAAACATTTATCAGTACATTTTAGGCATACAAATGACCGCTCACCACAGGGAATTTGCACCTGTACGCGATACTTCCCACCTTTCACGTTCTCCTCTCTGCTCCCTCCCCATGTATGAAAGCTTAGTTTCCATTTTTCCTGCTACTTTCACCTTTTCCCGGGTCCCTTCCTTTCTCCAACCCTTCTCTTGTTTCCCTTCCTGTGTGAATATTTTCTTCCCCTGTTCCTCTTTATCTGGTGATCTGATCTGACCAAGGTGTGCAAACTTACTGGCATCTTCAAAATATAGTTTAACCGGAATTTCAGGAGACAGGAGAGGCCGAGCGCAGTCAGGACCCCGGCTCAGCAGACTCTGTGTCCAAAATGGCTGCGCGTCGGACAGAGAGAAGCTCTGGCTTTTGCACAGCTGTCGGAGGGGTCTGGTCTTTCTAGTGACGAAGCAACTGAGTTTGGCAGAACAGGCCAAGGGCAGAGAGTTCTGTAACTTTGCCCTGAAAGAAGACAGTGTCTTCTGAGTCATACGGGAACAGAGGGTCATAAACTCTGTTTATAGGACGTAGTGGTCAATTTTATCTCTAGCAGAACAAGGAGTTACAGGAAAGGGGGGCTATGGGCCGGGGAGGTACCCGCGTCCGGGAAGGTCTTGTTTTTCTGTAAGTCCTGCCTCGGGCAGGTGGCTCCCTCCCCCCCCGAGGGCGAACTGATTCTCACTCTTCACCATCAGCTCCGGCTGAGGACCGGGGGTCCTGGCCAGCCCCGTGGGTGCAGCGAGGCCTGAAAACCCACGCTGGTGCTGAACCCCGCCTGGCACGGGCCCGGGGTCCGTGCTCCCTAACGAGGTTTCGCCGCCCCCTCCACCTGGTCAGCACACGGGGAGCGTGTGACGGGAGCGGAGTGCAGATCAGCTGGGGAGAACAAGGCCCCTGGCTGCTCGGTGAGCAGAAGGCGAGAGGGGCCGCGAGCCAGCCGGCCGCTGCGGGAGCCGCAGCACCTGAGCTGAACTCGTTTCCCGGAGAGGCGCTGCGGGGGGCGGGAGACAGGTGGGTGCAGCCTGGGCCCTGAGCCCACGGCCTCGTGTCTGAGTGGACAAAGCTGAGGTGCGTCAGCCGCTCGGGTTTCTGCGTCAAACGGAGACAAGAGCCTCCGGGTTTTGAACTGTGTCTGTCTCTTCGTTTTGCGTCCTCACCACCCGTTGGTCAGGTTTGAGCTTGTAGGCTGGTTCCTACAACACGGGAATTTGGTCTTGGTTGTGCCTGTTTGTGGTTTGGCTTTATATTTAAGCAAACAAACAACAAAAACTTGAAAATTGTCAGCACGAGAGTGAAATAAGAGGCCAGGGATGTAACTCAGTGGCCACTGCCTGGCGGGCGCCACGTTCTGAGTTTGATCCCTGGTACTGGAAAAAAAGAAAAAAATTAAAATCGTTAATCTGTAGGAAACATTTGCTGACGTCTGGAGGCATGTTGGGTAGTCAGGATTGGCAGGTGTTGCTGTCTTCTAGAGGGTGCAGAGGGCCTGCCCAGGAAGGACGCCCACCCAGGCCAGTCACACGGCCCGAAACGTGTGCGGCCGACTGAGAAGGCCTGAGGCGACGCTGCCGGTTTCCCCAGGCACAGCTCTGGGTGGTGTGTTCTCGGTTTCATATGCCCTGTTCTCATTAGTGTTCTTTCTAAATAGTCTGTCGTTCTCTTCTCTCGTCCTGGGGTGTCCTGGGGCGCAACCCTGGCTCCTCCTTGCTAAGCAGGTGTGATTTCAACCCCGGCCCTTACTTTCCACTTCCGGACAGTCTCACTAAGGTGTCCGGGCCGGCTTCAGCCTCGTGAGCCTACTACCTCAAGCGCAGGCGCGTGCCCCGTGCCAGCCTCTGCAAAGTTTACTTTTTTCTTTTGACTTGGCTCGTTCAGAGCATCCCGGTCGTATTCCAGGCGGTGAGAACGTGATGATGCACTAACTTCTGCTTTCTTGTCTGTGGCCCTTGAGATTTCCTTTACTTCTTACAAGAGTGACCTGCTTTAGATTGCTCTGAGGACATCTCACAGGGCAGTGTGCTCTCCGTTGGATACTGACTCCTGTGTGTCAAGCGAGCTTGCTAATGATGCTATCGAGATCTACTTCGTGTGCGTCTGGTGTCTGGCTCTTCGAGCTGGCATATTCTGACCATGAATTCAGACTTTCTGCGGCTGGTTTTGCTGAGCTCATAGTTAACAGGCTTTGTGCAATTTTGAGATTTAACTGTGTGCTGCAGTTAACCCGCTCCTAGGTGTCCCGCCCGCCCCTCTGCGCGCGCCTGTGTGTATGTGGCGGGGAGTCCGAGCGCAGCGCTCTGTCCGCCCGGGATGGCGCTCTGTCCACGCTCACCGTCCCCTCGGCCTCAGTCCTGGCCCCCTGGTGTGCTGGGGTCGCTGCGCCAACTCCAGATCTTGGGATTTCCTCTTAGGAAAGGAGGCACAGCTGGGCCTGCCAGGCGCTCTGGCCACGCTTTAGGTGACTGCCAATGCTGTTCTTAGTTTCTCTGATTTGGGTACATTTCAACCCAGGTGTTAACTATTTGCTAGTTCTGAGATGGTTTTCAGGTGCAGCCGCACCTGCCCTCGCATTGCGTTTCTTTTTCGACTTAAGTTCTCCAGTCCTGACTTTGCCCCTTGGAGCAGTGGCACGTGCTTTGGTGGCGAGCTGTGGCTGCTGCTCGCAGGAGCCGCTCCCTCGGGGTGCCCAGGTCCTGTCTGCACGGTCTGGAGTGACGTCTCAGGAACAGACACGCACGGTGCCCACGAGCTGCGCAGTGTGCTCACTCTGCCTTCTCCCGGCGCTCAGGGCTGTTTATAAGAAACTGAAAGTCTCTGCTAAGCTTGTTATGATTTTGTTCTCACGGTCTTCCTGTGTTTGTGGCTGAGGTTAACTGGCTTTGCGTCACGCACCCCGACTGCTGCCGACGGTGTGCTGATCGCGTTCACAGCACCGTTTCCTAGAGCTCTGCTTGTCCTTGGGGCGTTTATTCTTTTTTTTTTTTTGCTTTTTGAGACAGGGTCTCGCTTTGTAGTTCAGGCTGGCCCTGAGCTCACTATGGTGCCCAGGCAAGCCGCCACGAACTCAGCAATCCTCCTGTCTCTGCCTCCTGAGTGCTGGGATTACAGGCATGAGCCACCACGTCTGGCATTGTGGCATGCGGTGTTGACTGTTGGTGGGCGTGTTTCCACGCCCAGCATTCTATGTGGTGACCGGGGATCGAACTCAGGACCTTGCGCTTGCAAGGCAGGTGCCGGAACCACTGAGCTAACCCTCCGGCCCGGGGCGGTTATTCTTTTAGTCCGAATATAAGAACACAGCCCTGTGGAGAAGCGGGTTTTCCAGGCGGGGAGGGAGGGAGGCTGCCGTCCGTGGGCCCCGAGCCTCCGCTGCCCTCCTGTCCAGACTGCGACTGCAGTGCCAGCGGGACTGAGGGCAACGCCTGCCGGAGGGACCCGCACGTCGGCCGCTGCGTGTGCAAACCCAGCTTCCAGGGCGCCCACTGCGAGCTCTGTGCCCCGGGCTTCTACGGACCAAGCTGCCAGCGTGAGTGCAGCCCCAGCCCCGCCCTCTGCAGGTGGCCCTGGCTGGCTGAGTGTGGGCTCCCTTCCTCGCAGCATGCCAGTGCTCCAGTCCCGGGGTGGCCGACGGCCTCTGTGACCCCAACTCCGGCCAGTGCAGGTGTCGCGTGGGCTTCGAGGGGTCTGCCTGTGACCGCTGTGCCCCTGGCTACTTCCGTTTCCCTCTGTGCCAGCGTGAGTGGTGTCTCCCTGAGCCGTGGAGGGGCCAGGTGGGGGCGTGGCTGGGGCAGGTCTGCCCGGGTCAGGCCTCGGTGATACCCTCGCTCCACAGTATGTGGGTGCAGCCCTGCGGGGACCTTGCCTGAAGGCTGTGATGAAGCCGGCCGCTGCCTGTGCCGGCCCGGGTTTGATGGCCCTCACTGTGACCACTGCCGGCCCGGCCACCATGGGTACCCCCGCTGCCACGGTGAGGGGGCGGCCGAGTGGGGAGGGCCCGGGGCACTTGCGCCGGGCTGGACCTGACCCCAGTGTGCCCCACAGCCTGTGCCTGCGACCCCCGGGGAGCTCTGGACCAGTTCTGTGGGGCAGGCGGTCTGTGCCACTGCCGCCCTGGCTACACAGGTGCCACCTGCCAGGAGTGCAGCGCCGGCTTCCATGGCTTCCCCGTCTGCACCCGTGAGTCCGGGAGGAGGGGGAAGGGAGGGCCGCAAGTCCCGGCGCAGCCTTACCCCCCTGTCCGCAGCCTGCCAGTGCTCCGCCGACGGCTCCCTGCACGCAGCCTGCGACCCCCAGACAGGGCAGTGCAGCTGCCGGCCTCGTGTAACAGGGCTGCGGTGTGACGCCTGTGTGCCCGGTGCCTACGACTTCCCCTACTGTGGAGGTGCGGGTCCTTGGCGTGTGACAGGCTGTCCCTGTGTCACACGCCTCCTGGGCTGGACACGCGTGTGTGGAGCTGTGACCGTGTGCCCTGCCTTCGCTCCGAGCCCCACTCATGGGCATGCTTGTGTGCGGGCCCGTCCTGTGCGGTGTGTGTACTTGTGTTCACACGGTCTTCACTGTGCATGTGTGCGCGTGCGCGACTTGTGGGTCCCCATCTGTGTGTCGGTGTTCGTGTCCATGTGCCGTCTGTGCATTCCTGTGTGCTTAGCGTGCGTGGTGCAGGGCGGGGCCGTGTCACTTCTTGTCTGGTCGCACAGGCAGGAGCTGAGCACTGGCCTCTGGGAAGGTGGGCTTCGGTCGGGCCGGAAAGGCCTTGGTCTTTGGGAGTCAGTCGCCAGGGACACCAGCTTCCTTCTCTCCACAGTTGGCTCCTGTCACCCCGCTGGCCTGGCCCTGGCCAATTCCACCCTTCTTGAGGTGAGCCTGGGTCTGCCCGTGGTGTGGGATGCATGAATAAAAGCCCCAAGCCTGGGGAGGCTCTGGCTTCCTGCCCACAGCTTGGTTGCTATGGCAGCCTTGGGCCTGGCTGCTCTTCCTGCTGGTCCTTTGCCCTGGTTTCAGGTGGCTGCGGCCAGGGCAGGGTCAGCCCTGGCAGGGTCCGCCCTGGCAGGGTCCAGTGAGGGCCTGCGGGGGAGGCACCCACGGGGCCTTCAGTCCCGCCCTCTCCCCGACGCAGGGCCCCTGTGTGTGCCGGGCTCATGTGGAGGGGCCGAGCTGTGACCGCTGCAAGCCAGGATTCTGGGGGCTGAGTCCCGGCAACCCCGAGGGCTGCATTCGTGAGTTCTGCCTGAGGGAGTGGGGTGCAGGGGGCCCGGGCCCGGTCCCGCCCTGCTGTCCCAACAGCTCTTGGGCTTGCTCTGCTCTCCCCAGGCTGCAGCTGCGACCCCAGGGGCACACTGGGTGGAGTTTCTGAGTGCCAGCTGGTGAGTCCGAGGTTGGCGCTTTGGCTCTTGGGCTCAGTGGGTCGACTCCCTGCCTGGTCCCACTTTCTCCTGTGCCCCCAGGGCAGTGGCCAGTGCTTCTGCAAGCCGCACGTGTGTGGCCGGGCCTGTGCTGCGTGCGAGGACGGCTTCTTCGGGCTGGATCAGGCTGACTACTTCGGCTGCCAGAGTAAGTGCTGCTCATTTGCAGCCTCTTACGTCACATCAGGGATGCCGAGGCCCCGGGAGGGCAGACGGGAGGGGTGCCAGCCAGGCCCAGGCACAGTGTGGCCTGGAGATGAGACTGGTGTCCCGGCCAGGCCTAGCCGGGCGGAATCCCAGAGCACGGCCCTGGCAGACGCCATCCTAGTGCCATCCCTGCCCAGGTCCCAGTGCCCAGGACCCCTTGGGTGGATAAGGGTGGGCTTCTCAGGCCTCGTAGCCCCCTGGAGAGTGGCTGGGAGAGGGCCCCTGTGGGAAGAGGGGGCCCTGAGCTGTGGGCGGGGCCCCAAAGCAGGCCCGGCTGCACCGCATCTGGCCTCCGACTGCTTCCTCTGCCACAGGCTGCCGGTGTGACGTCGGTGGAGCGCTGGGCCGGGGCTGTGACGCGAAGACAGGCGCCTGCCGGTGCCGCCCCAACACCCAGGGTCCTACCTGCAGCGAGTGGGTGCCCCGTGGAACAGGCCGGGCCGTGGGAGGCAGCTTGACCCAGGCTCCCCTGGCCCCACATAGGGGCCCCACATAGGGGCAGCTGCACAGCCCAGGCCAGCCCCCCTGACACCCGTGCCGTGGCCAGGCCTGCGAGAGACCACTACCTGCCTGACCTGCACCACCTGCGCCTGGAGCTGGAGGAAGCAGCCACCCCCGAGGGCCATGCAGTACGCTTCGGCTTCAACCCGCTGGAGTTCGAGAACTTCAGCTGGAGGGGCTACGCACACATGGCACCCATCCAGGTGGGCTGCACGGCCCTGGCCGGCTGTGTCAGGGTGGGCGGCCCGGCCCGGGGTGGTGATGGCTGGGGCAGGCGACCTGCTGATCTGTGTCCACTGCAGCCCAGAATCGTGGCCAGGCTGAACGTGACCTCCTCTGACCTCTTCCGACTCGTCTTCCGCTACGTCAACCGTGGGCCGACAAGCGTGAGCGGCCGCGTCTCTGTGCTTGAAGACGGCAGGTTCACCGCCTGCGCCAACTGTGAGTGGGGAGCCGCCCTGCCCTGGCCCACCGTGTCCCCCACTGCCTTCTCCTCGGGCTCCACTTTGGGGTGTGGGCTCAGGCTGTCTTCCCACACCATGGGGGAGCTGCGGCCTGGCGTGTCTGCCCGCCAAGCCTGAGTCTCCCCTCGCCAGGCACAGAGCAGAGCCAGCCCGTGGCTTTCCCGCCCAGCACCGAGCCTGCCTTCGTCACTGTGCCCAAGAGGGGTTTTGGGGAGCCCTTTGTGCTGAACCCTGGCACCTGGGCCCTGCTGGTGGAGGCTGAAGGGGTGCTCCTGGTAAGGTGGGGCTGGGTGGGGTCTGGGTAGAGGCCCTGCCCAACGAGCCCGAGGACCACTCCCTGCCTCCACCAGGACTATGTGGTTCTGCTGCCCAGCGCCTACTATGAAGCAGCCCTCCTGCAGCTGCGCGTGACCCAGGCCTGCACCTACCGGCCCTCTGCCCGTCGCACTGGGGAGAAGTGAGAGGCCACCGGTGGGACCGGGTGGGGCTACCTGGGTGTCCTTCCCACCCCCCAGGCCTGAGCCAGGCAGCCCTCTGGCGAGCTCAGTGCTGAGTGCGGCCTGTCCTCTCCAGCTGCCTTCTGTACGCCCACCTTCCCCTGGACGGCTTCCCCTCTGCTGCCGGCCCCGAGGCCCTGTGTGGCCGTGACAACAGCCTGCCCCGGCCCTGCCCCACCGAGCAGCTCAGCCCTTCACATCCACTGCTGGCCGCCTGCCTAGGCAGTGACGTGCGTGTCTGAGGGCCCGCGGGGGGCCGGGCTCCGCGGCAGGGCGGGTAGCGGAGGCGGGCAGCAGGGCCGGCCTACACGCTCTTACCCAGAGTCCTGGTGCTGCCGCCGGCTCTGACCTGGTCTGTAGACAGGTCGCCCAGCCTCCCGGCCCCTCTGCTCCACTCAGCCCTTGGCAGATGGAGGTGGGAGGGTGGGCTCCGGGCCCCTGGTCACCCTGCCCTCTCGCAGGTGGACATCCAGCTCCAGGTGACTGTGCCACGGCCAGGCCGCTATGCCCTGGTGGTGGAGTATGCCAATGAGGATGAGCGCCAGGAGGTGGGCGTGGCTGTGCACACTCCCCAGCAGGCCCCGCAGCTGGGGGCCGTCACCCTCCATGCCTGCCCGTACAGGTGGGCCGCGGCAGGGCCGGGCTGGGTCGGGCTCGGCCCCGGCCCAGGTTGCCCACCCGCTGACTGCCCTGCCCTGCCCTGCCCACCAGCACCCTGTGCCGGGGCCTCGTCCTGGACACTCAGCTCCACACGGCGGTCTTCTCCCTGGACTCTGAGGCCAGCGTCCGGCTCTCAGCGGGGCAGGCGGACTTCTTCCTGGTACGGGCCCGTCCTTCCCACAGCCCCCAGCGCCGGGGTCACTCTCTCCTGCAGGCGTTAAGCACCTGTGGAAACTAGAGGAACATAAGGTGCCACACAGGGAAGCGGAGGGAGCCCGAGCGGGGGGTGGAGGCGGGAACGTCCCTCGGTTCTGTCCGGGGCTGGGATCTGTGCGGCCGGTCCCGCCTCACCTGCCGGGCACAGCAGCGTCCTGCCTCTCCATGCAGCACAGCGTCACTCTGGTGCCCGAGGAGGAGTTCAGCACAGAGTTTGTGGAGCCCCGGGTCCGCTGCGTGAGCAGCCACGGCACCTTCGGCCCCAGCAGGTAGCAGGCGAGCGGGGGCGGGGAGGCCCGTGGGGTCCGGCCGGCCTGGACTCACCCGCGGCGCCCCCCCAGTGCCGCCTGCCTGCCCTCCCGCTTCCCAAAGCCGCCGCAGCCCATCCTGCTCCGGGACTGCCAGGTGCTGCCGCTGCCACCCAGCGTCCCTCTGACCCACTCACAGGAGCTCACGCCGGGCGCGGCCCCAGCTGGGCCGCAGCCTCGGGCGCCCAGTGCAGCGGACCCCGGCGCGGAGCCCACCGTGCTCCACCACCCCCAGGTGAGGCCCTGTGCTCGCCAGAGGCGGTGCCCCCGCCACGCCTTGGTGGTCGAGGCAGCCCCAGCTCTGCCCACTCACGGGCACCTCTCCCTGCAGGGCACTGTGGTCTTCACCACCCAGGTGCCAGCCCTGGGCCGCTATGCCTTCCTGCTGCATGGCTACCAGCCGCTCCACCCCACCTTCCCTGTTGAGGTCCTCATCAGCGGGGGCCGCGTCTGGCAGGGTGAGTGTCGGGGGGGCCGACCCCGCAGCGTGGGCACCTCTCAGCACAGCGACAGCCCGCCCGCCTGCGCCGCCTCCATGTTCTCAGACTCGGTGTCTCGGGGCCGCAGAGGGCCTCCACCTTGCTGCCTCGAGCCCCGCAGCGTCCTGGCCCTGTGTCCACCCCTCACCTGCCTCCACATTCAGAGGCTCCCCTCAGTCTCTGTCACACGCTGCAGCGAGCACAGGACCAGGCACCTGCACCCTGGTGCTCATGGACCCGCGGCATGTGTGCCAGTGTGTGCTCCTTGGGCCAGGCCCTGCCCTGCCCTGCCAGGGTCTTCCGCTGGTGTCTCCAACAGTGCCACAGGCCTGGGGCAGGGCTGGGAGCTGGAGTGCTTGGCACTAGTCCCTGACGCTGCCTCTTCCTTGCTCTAGGCCACGCCAATGCCAGCTTCTGCCCACACAGCTATGGCTGCCGCACCCTGGTGCTGTGTGAGGGCCAGACTGTGCTGGACGTAACTGATCCCGAGCTGACGGTGACCGTGCGTGTGCCCGAGGGCCGGTGGTACTGGCTGGTGAGTCCCGGGGCGCGTGGACTTGCCGTCCTATCCGTCACTCCAGTGGGGGTCTCTCCATCAGTGTGTGCCTGCTGCCCACTGCCGCAAGCCCGTGTCAGGTACCAAGTGGGATAGCCGCTGTCTCGGGGACCTTCAGGGCCACCATGCAGTGCCATCACCCCCAGGCCGGCTGGTCAGGGTGGCCCTCCTGCTGGATGTGGAACCAGGCAGGGAGGAGAGAGGGGCCCCGGGAGGCCGCTGCCCCTCACGCTTCCCAGCTGTGCGGCGTGGCCAGCTGCCTTGCCAGGACATGGTGGGGTTGCAGCTGCCCACATAGTCCGCCTTGCTGGTCTTGGGTCCTTCCCTCGCTTCCTAGTCCTGCTGCAGGCTGTGCCCTGGCTGCCCACACCCCCTGGGCCCAGGGAGCTGACCAGTGTCGCCCCCTAGGATTACGTGCTCGTGGTTCCTGAAGAGGCCTACAGCTCTGGCTACCTCCGGGAGGAGCCCCTAGATAAGTCCTACGACTTCATCAGCCGCTGTACGGCCCAGGGTTACCATATCAGGTGAGCTGGGCTCGAGGGGCTGGGCGGTGGCCTGGCCGGGGCTTGCCTTACCAGCTGGCCCTTCTTGTAGCCCCGACAGCTCATCCCCGTTCTGCCAAGACGCTGCCAACTCGCTGTCCCTCTTCTATAACAATGGGGCCTTGCCTTGTGGCTGCCACGAGGTGGGTGCCACAGGCCCCACTTGTGAACCCTTCGGAGGCCAGTGTCCCTGCCGGGCCCACGTTATTGGCCGTGACTGCTCCCGCTGTGCCACTGGCTACTGGGGCTTTCCCACCTGCAGACGTGAGTACGGGGCTGCTGGCATCACTGGTGCCCGCGGGCACCCGATCCAAGGGAACCCTGCCCATGGAGAAGGGACGTGGCACGAGTGTGAGCATGGTGGTTAGGGAAGTGGCCCAGGCCCTGGCAGGAGGGAGGCGGCTCTGGGCAGCCTCTCGGTGCCAGCTGCAGGCCTGGGAGGGGGTGGGGCCTGGCGAGGGCCCTGCCTCACCCACGACCTCCTCAAGACCTGCGGCGAGGCCTGAGCGACGTCAGGCCAGCGATGGTCAGCCAGCACTGTCCACCTACAGCCTGCGACTGTGGCGCCCGCCTCTGTGATGAGCTCACGGGCCAGTGTATTTGCCCGCCACGCACTGTCCTCCCTGACTGCCTCGTCTGCCAGCCCCAGACCTTCGGCTGCCACCCCCTGGTCGGCTGTGAGGAGTGTAACTGCTCGGGGCCCGGGGTCCAGGAGCTCACTGACCCTTCCTGTGACATGGACAGCGGCCAGTGCAAGTGAGCACCGTGGACATGTCCACTCAGAGCCCAGAACCCACTCTTGCCCCTCGGCTCCTGGGGGGCACTGTGCAGGTGGGCGCCCTGGGTCCTTGCCAGCTCGTAGGCCAGGGTGGAAGGAGGCTCGGCCAGCCTGCGTGTTCCCTGGCAGGTGCCGACCCAACGTGGCCGGACGCCGCTGTGACACCTGTGCCCCAGGCTTCCACGGTTACCCCAGCTGCCGCCCCTGTGACTGCCACGAGGCCGGCACTGCCCCTGGCGTGTGTGGCCCTCTCACGGGCCAGTGCCACTGCAAGGTGAGAGGGCTGGTGAGGGGCGCCAGCCTGGGCGGTCCCAGCCGAGATGTCTCCACAGCCCTTTGGGTGGCAGAGGCTTCCGGAAGCTCTTGGGAGTAAGTGGGTGGCAGGGAGCATGGCAGTCGGACTCCCGGGACACACCCAACGGCCCCGTGCTGCCCACACCCCAGGAGAACGTGCAGGGCCTGAGGTGTGATCAGTGCCGCCTTGGGACCTTCTCGCTTGATGCTGCCAACCCCAAGGGCTGCACCCGCTGCTTCTGCTTTGGGGCAACAGAGCGCTGCAAGAGCTCTGCCCATGCCCGCCATGAGGTACTCTGCCAGGGCACGGGGGAGGGGGGGCGGAGCGGGAGGGGACAGGTTGCTCCCGACCGCAGAGACTAGAAGGCCGGATGGGCCGCGCTGCGCGGGCACCCATCCTTGTGTGAGCGGCCTGTGTGCCCACAGTTCGTGGACATGGAAGGCTGGGCTCTGCTGAGCACGGACCGGCAGGTGGTGCCCCACGAGAGACAGGCGGAGGTGGAGCTGCTGCGCGCAGACCTTCAGCACACGGCCGGCGCCCTCCCCGACGCCCTGCCCGAGCTGTACTGGCAAGCCCCGCCCTCCTACCTGGGAGACAGGGTGAGCAGGGCCGTGGGGCCGGGGCGGGTGCTCCAGGGGTGGCGGGAGGGGACAGGTGAAGTCACGGCCAGTCAGGACAGGCTCTGAGGGCGCCCAGGCCCAGCCGGGCGCAGACGCTGCGCGGAGTGAGGGCTGAGCCCGCCGCAGCAGCCCGCCCCGTCGAGCGCGTCACCCCTGCTGCTCTGCCAGGTGTCGTCCTACGGCGGGCTGCTCCGCTACGAGCTGCACTCGGAGACCCAGCGCGGCGATGTCTTCATCCCCACCGAGAGCAGGCCGGACGTGGTGCTGCAGGTGGCTCGGCAGGGCGGGCGTGGCAGGGCGAGCAGGCGTGGCACCAGCTGGGAGCGCAGGCCAGCCCCTTGCCGTCCTTCACCCTCCGCGTGTCTCCCAGGGCAACCAAATGAGCATCGCGTTCCTGGAGCCGGCCTACCCTGCGCCCGGCCACGCCCACCGTGGGCAGCTGCCGCTGGTGGAGGTGAGCCCTGCGGTGCGGCGCGCTGGGCCCCGCAGACTCGCGTGATGGGAAGCCAGGCGCGGCTTGGTCCTCTCGGGTCACCCCCGGGCGTGGCGCCGCCTCGCCCTGTGCTGGTTCGCATGACCTTGCTGCTCAGTGGCCATGTGGTCCTCCCCTGTGAGCTGCCCTTGGTGTCCGTGTCCCTTTGCTTTTGACTTCTTGGCCATATTGTCTTCTTAGTGGGGTGCACTCTTTTCATGGTGCTGGGCACCGAGTCCAGGGCCTGTGTGCTCAGCCGTACCCCAGCCCTTTAAACTTCTAATTCTGAGACAGGGTTTGCTGAGCTGCCCAGGCTGGGCTCAGTCTGCGAGCCCCCTGCCACGCCCCCGGAGTGCTGAGGTTACAGGCACCCCTCCTGCTAGCTCGGTGCACGCTCTCCACGCTCACCCTGGAGGGGGCTGGCCTCTTCCGGCTTGTAGCTTCGTTCTCTAAGGTGTCATTTTAGTGAACAGATCTTATATTTGATATATTCAAGTTTATCAACTTTGATGCAGTTTTTTTTTTTTTTTTTTGTTCTGTATGGGGACTCAACTCAGACCTTTTATTCTTGGTACACCCTAAACCCTTTTTCTTTTTTTAAAGCAGGGTCTTGCTCAGTTGTTAAATTTTCCAGACAGCATTTGAACTTTTGAAATCCTCCTGCCTCAGCCTCCCAGAGTGCTAGGACTACAGACCTGTGCCACCAGGCCTGACCACATTTAAGTTCTTAATACACCTGGAGCTGACTTTGTTGTGTGGCGTGAGGTCAAGGTCAGGCTCGTGGGCCTCCGTGGGGTGACCCGAGTGCACCTGTGCTCCCCTGCCAGGGTCTGTCTGCTACCTACCCCTTCTGCCCCCGTGGGGTGGCCCCCTGAGGTCCTGCCTTGGCCTTACAGGGGAACTTCCGGCACATGGAGACCCACAACGCTGTGTCCCGTGAGGAGCTCATGATGGTCCTGGCGGGCCTGGAGCAGCTGCAGATCCGCGCCCTCTTCTCTAAGATCTCCTCAGCTGTCTCCTTGCGCAGGGTGGCGCTGGAGGTGACCAGCGAGGTGGGCAGGGGACCTCCAGCCAGCAGTGTGGAGTTGTGCATGTGTCCTGCCAACTACCGTGGGGACTCGTGCCAGGTGAGATGGGCCCCAGGCAGGGCTGTGCCTGCCTCCCCTGCGTGCCAGCCTGCTGTAAGTGCTCCCGGTGCTGTCCCCACCTCTGTCCCCTGCTCCCGGCTCGTGGTTAGCCGCTCCACTGTGCCCGCCCTGGCCCCTGCCGACCCAGGCATCTGACCCAAGCTCCCGCTGACCAGCCCTCATCTCTTCACGGATGCTGCCTCTCCTCCATACTGCTCCACCGACCCTGGGCAGGCTGAACTCCCCGGATGGGGAGACGCATCTGCAGAGAGGAGCCAGCTCCAGGCCCAGCAGCTCCCGAGCCAGAGTGTCTGTGTGGCCCTGGCGGCCCTGGCGTCTTGGGCCTGAGGGTGGCAGCCAAATACCCGGCCTGCGTCCTGCTGGCCAGGGCCCAGAGCTCTGCCTGTGGCCCGGCCTCTCCTCAGTGTCTGTGGTGTCTGTGCTCCGGGCACAGGGCTCCCAGCAGCTGGCAGTCCCTGTCGGCGAACGCTGGACCCGGGGTCTGACCGGAGCGGCTCCCTGGCTGGCCCCGCCCTAGCCACCCCCCCACAGTACTGACTCTGCACTCCGCAGGAATGTGCCCCTGGCTATTACCGGGACGTCAAAGGACTCTTTCTGGGCCGATGTGTGCCCTGTCAGTGCCATGGCCATTCGGACCGCTGTCTCTCTGGTTCAGGCGTCTGTGTGGTAAGTAGGACCCTGAGGGGAGGCGCAAAGCACAGGTAGGCTGGCCAGGGGAAGCCTGGGCGTCTGCTGAGGCCCAGGGTCAGGGCCTGAGGCGTGGAGTCCCTGGCAGCGTTGGGTGGGTGGGTCCCCACCATTGGCACTGACGGTGGACTGTGCCCCAGGGCTGCCAGCACAACACGGAGGGGGACCAGTGTGAGCGCTGCCGGGCGGGCTTTGTGAGCAGCAGGCCCGGTGACCCCACAGCGCCCTGCGTCAGCTGCCCCTGCCCTCTGGCGGTCCCTTCCAACAAGTGAGTTGTGCCAGCCCGCCCAGGGCCGAGATTCCGACAGCCTGCCCCTTTCCCGCTTCTTTACTGGACCCCACCACTTTGGCACCATCTCAGAAGCCCGGGCAGCTGGGGGGGTCACCGGCGCGACCTGCGGCACCGGTGCCCGAGCGCGGCGCCGGCCAGGCCGAAGGAGCTGGGCAGTCAGGGAGCTCTGTCTCGCAGCTTCGCCGAGGGCTGCGTCCTGCGGGGCGGCCGCCCCCAGTGCCTCTGCAAGCCTGGCTACACGGGGGCCTCTTGCGAACGGTGAGCCAGGCGGGGGCTGGACACGGGGCCCGGGGCGCTCCTGTGTGGGGCACAGGGCACTGACCGCCACTCCCTCGCTGCCACCCCAGGTGCGCGCCCGGCTTCTTTGGGAACCCTCTGGTGCTGGGCAGCTCGTGCCAGCCCTGTGACTGCAGTGGCAACAGCGACCCCAACATGATCTTCAACGACTGTGACCCCCTGACAGGCGCCTGTCATGGCTGCCTGCGTCACACCACCGGGCCTCACTGCGAGAGCTGTGCCCCTGGCTTCTATGGCAACGCCCTGCTGCCTGGCAACTGTACCCGTAGGCACCCTGCACACCGCCCCACAACCCCTCGCCTCACCATCTCCAGCTTGCTGCCAGCCTGTGTCCCATCAGGGCAGAGGGCGGGGCCGGGGGGGAGGAGAGGGGTTGTCAGGGTGTCCCGGGTGTTGGCAGGCAGTTGTCACAGCCTCCTCTTTGCAGCGTGCGACTGCTCCCCATGCGGGACGGAGGTCTGCGACCCCCAGAGCGGCCACTGCCTGTGCAAAGCAGGTGTGACTGGGCGCCGCTGTGACCGCTGCCAGGTAGGGCTGCAGGGAGTGGGGCCTGGGCTTGGCACCGGAGCTTTCAGGGCTGGAGGAGGCACGAGGTGGGCATGGCTGTGACTACAGCTTGTACCTGCAGGAGGGACACTTCGGTTTTGAGGGCTGTCAGGGCTGCCGCCCTTGTGTCTGTGGACCAGCTGCTGAGGGGTCGAAGTGCCACCCCCAGAGTGGGCAGTGTCATTGTCGTCCAGGAACTGGGGGACTCCAGTGTCGTGAGTGTGCCCCTGGCTACTGGGGGCTCCCGGAGCAGGGCTGCCGGCGTGAGTACACGAGTACACAAGCCCCGGGAGGGCCGTGGGCTCCATGCAGTGGCCGTGTCGAACCCGCCGCCTCCTCACAGGCTGCCAGTGCCCGGGGGGCCACTGCGACCCGCACACAGGCCGCTGCACCTGCCCGCCAGGGCTCAGCGGAGAGCGCTGTGACACTTGCAGCCAGCAGCACCAGGTGCCCGTGCCAGGCGGGCCCAGGGGCCAGGGCGTCCACTGTGAAGGTGCGGCCGTCCCTCCTGCCTCCCCCACCCTTCCCGCGCTGCCCGGGGTCGTGGGTCCCAGCTCTGCACTGACCTGGTGGCTCCCGAGGGTGGCCTCGCTTCCTGTCTGTTTACCCCGTGGCCCTGCTGAGTCTCCCTCGCCCTTCTCTCCCCAAGTCGATGCCGAGGCCCCAGCCCCGAGCCCCATCTGTTGCCGCAGCCCCAGCAGTGTGTTTACCATGTCCGTGGGCCCTGACCCCTCGTGCTTTCCGCGTGGCGCGGTCTCCCCTGCCAGCTCTGGGACCCACTGCCACACCGTGGGCTCTGTGGGTCTTGACTGCCACTGGCCCCAGTTCTCTGGCAGATTCATGACTCCATGTAACCCCTGACCCGCGCCCCGCACTTTAGCCCCTGCCCAGACCTGTGACATTGCTGTACCCCAAATCCTGGCCTGCCATGCTGCGCACAGAACCAATGGGTGACCTGTGCCCACCATGCTGACCCCATGGCCCTTGCTGACCCCTTGGTGCCCTCAGTGTGTGACCACTGTGTGGTCTTGCTTCTGGACGACTTGGAGCGGGCCAGCGCCCTCTTCCCTGCCATCCGTGAGCAGCTGCGGGGTATCAGTGCCAGCTCTGCAGCCTGGGCCTGGCTACACAGGCTGAATGCCACCATCGCCGACCTGCAGGTACTGTGGCTCTGTCCCCACTCATCAGCCCTGCAGTGCAGCCTCTGCCCCAGGCCACCCAGGTGCCCACCTCCGTTTCCCCCAGGGACAGCTCCGGAGCCCGCGGGGCCCTGGCTACAAGGCAGAGCTGCAGCTGCAGACCCTGGAGCAGCAGAGCGTGAGCCTGGAGCGGGATGTCCAGCAGCTGAGCACCCAGGCAGGACCCTCAGGCCCACCCGAGTCCCCAGGGCCCCATCACCCCACCCCGCCCCAGCCCCCGCTGCCCTGCACTGCAGCACTGTGGGCTGAAGGACTCTGCATCCACAGGCCACGGGGGCCCAAGGCTGGGCGGGGCGGCTGCTCAACGGTACCGAGGCCACGCTGGGCCAGGCGCAGGCGCTGCTGGTGACCGTCCGGGCTCTGGACCGTGCCCTGAGCGGTAGGACGGACCAGCCCACTTGCTGCTTGGGCTTCAGAGGAGGGAGGGTTGCCTGGGTGTGGGAGACCCTCCCTGGGAGTCTGCACTTGGCCTTGGCGCTGGCAGACCTGCATGTTCAGATAGGAAGATGGCACCTCTGGAATTGAGGGGGGCGGCGAGAGCTGGCTCAGGGCAAATGGGCCCGGGTTGGGCCCCGGGAAAGCGCTGGTTTCAGCCACACTGCAGACTTGGCCCCGTACGAGACCTGTGGCCAAGGAGGCGAGGTTCCCTGAGCTTCTAGATCTACGGCGCCTGGACCCTGAGCTCAGGGCCGGCCAGGGTGGAGGGGGAGGCAAAGTTGCAGCTGAGCCGTGGCCAGTGAGCAGGACTCGGCCAGCAGGGAAGGACAGGGGAGGCCACCAGGGGCCCGGGGAGCACTGAGCAGCCTTCTGGGGGTGGCACGGCAAGAGGGCAGACTGGTGCCATCAGGGGCCCTTGGCTGCATGCTTGTGGCCCGCTGAAGATGTCCCAGGGCCCAGGCCCTGATGAGATGCTTCGTTCACCTTCCGCAGAGCTGGCATCCCAGCTGGGCCACATCTTGCCAGCCAACACATCGACCCCGTCAGGCGAGCAGCTGCGCCAGACGCTGGCAGAAGTGGACAAGCTCCTGCGGGAGATGCGGGCCCGTGACCTCGGGGCTCCCCGGGCAGTGGCAGAAACTGAGCTGGCCGAGGCCCAGAGGCGTGAGTGGTAGCTGCCCCGTCGGAAGGCCGGGCCTGCAGTTGGTTTGGAGCGGGGGCAGGCCTGCCTTGAGGGCCAGGCCGGCGTGGGGAGGGACCAGCGGTGCCTCACACCCTGGCGCCGGCCAGTGCTGGCCCGTGTGCAGGAGCAGCTGACCCCGCGCTGGGAGGAGAACCAGGTGCTGGCTCAGCGCACCCAGGACCGACTGGCTCAGCACGAGGCAGGCCTCATGGAGCTGCGCGAGGCCCTGAACCAGGCGGTGAGCACCACGCGGGAGGCCGAGCGGCTCAACAGACGCAACCAGGAGCAG
>PVIC010011003.1:0-29396 GCA_004025085.1 Thryonomys swinderianus
AAATAGATGGAACAGAAAACAGAAAAGCAATAGGAACAACCGATGAAAACAAATGCCAGTTCTTAAGAAACCTTTCTATCCAGAGTGAGATAATGAGGTATATATCCTTATTCGTTTATGCACACACGTGCGCGTGCACGCGCGCACACACACACACACACACACACACACACACACCATAAAAGGAGAGATTTTGTATTACTGGCTTTTGGGAAAATGGGCTGCTCACCCATTATTTTAACAGTCATCCAAACTACCAAATCATTAAAGGAAGATTGCTTAATATTTGATGCAATGCCAATTGTGAAAAATTATAAAATCACATGCAACATTCTATCAGCTGTCAGAATTTAAGTCCTTGAAGTATGACTATGCAAAGAGTCAGTAAAGAATGACACCGTGTCTGTCCAGGAGATGACAGTAAGTTTATCCAAGTATAGGTTACCTGTAAGTTCTTCTCAGTACATCATGAATCATGACTTCCAAATGGATACTAGGAAATCCAGAGGCTTTAGGGAACAATAGTGAAAAGCAATTACCTTGACATTTTTATAAGATTTCACCCAAAGCTATGGCAAAAATATGAAAATAATGACTTAAAGCTGAATTGATAAAAGATTGTCAAGTGCACATAAGTTTTTGTTCCTAAAAATATGACATCAAAGGGAAATAGTAGCATCAGAATCACATGCGGGACATATTAAGCAGTTCCTACTGAACCAGGGTCTTACTTCCTTTATTAACACTTCTTCATGTATGAAGTAAATGGTTTTGGGGACAGCATATTTGTGCAGAACATGGTCAAAAGAATCACAGCTGGATGTGTGTTCCTTGTTCTGAAGTATTGTATTTTGTGTTTGTAAGTACAAATATTTTAAGAATATTTAAGAACCTAAAATTTCATTAACTGGCAAAGTCAGTGCCAATAATTTGAAATTAGCAATTGCCCACCTGTTTGGGTAAAAAAAGATGATTATCAATTTACAGTGTTTTGCTTGATTTGTGAAAACCTGCACATTCTGTGTTCTGTAATTTTAAGAGTACTGTACTGGATCCAGTAAGTCATTTGTTTGTTCTCTTATTAAAATTTGTAATGAATCTTTTTAATTTTTAATAATCTTTGCTGCTTAAAATATAACACTTTAATCAGTCTGCAACAAGTGTATACTACATTTGGTAATTTTATTTTCTGACATTATTGATTCTAATCCATTACAGTTATCCAAATCACTATAAAATTACATCATTATTTCTACATCACTTTTTTTTTTTTTTTTTTTTGCGACAGGGTCTCGCGTTGTTGTTCAGGCTGGCCCTGAGCTCACTATGGTGCCCAGGCAAGCCGCCGCGAACTCAGCAATCCTCCTGCCTCTGCCTCCCGAGTGCTGGGATGACAGGCGTGAGCCAGCACGCCCGGCACTGTGGTATGTGGTGTTGGTTGTTGGTGGGCGTGTCTCCACGCCCAGCATTCTATGTGGTCACCGGGGATCGAACTCAGGTCCTTGCGCTTGCGAGGCAGGCGCTGGAACCACTGAGCTAACCCTCCGGCCCCTCTACATCACTATTTTTGATCTCCTTCTTTTTGGTACTGGGAATTGGACTCAGGGCCTTGTGCTTGTCAGGCAGGTGTGGTGCCAATGAGCTACATCCCCGGCCATTTTTATCCCTCTTTTAATCTCAGAATTCCAATTCTGTCTTTTTTTAGTGGTGGTATCAGGGATCGAACTTGGGCCCTTAGTGCTTCCAAGGTAGATGCAGTACCACTTGAGCTAAGTCCCTGGCCTGATTCTGTCTTAATAGCTGGAACCTGTTCATTGCCTCATTGCATCAGATTTACAATGGCTTTTAGGCCAAAGTTTCTAGATTTCTGTATCCTGAGTTTTTTCTATAATCCAATAGGCACATGTCGGTGGTACTTCTACCTTCCCAGACTTCAAATACACACAATCCCTCTAGTTATTTTATGACTTGATTTTCCTTTTATAATTCCTGAGTTTCTAAAACTATTTTTCTTCTTCCCTAGAGTCTTATGTCATTTTACCCTTTTTTCTGTTTCTGTCTATTGTCTTCCTAAAGTAATATTCTTTTATCATAAAATTTCTACCAGTGCCTTAGGTAATAGGCAATTTAAATGGTCAAATTCCCTAGATTTCCCTCACCAGATCCATCCAAGCATGAGACAAATATTTCCATGGGCACTTAACAGGAAACCCCTGGCCATTCGGTCTCAGGAGTGCAGTTTAGGATCTGCAGCTGTAAAACTTGGAAGGCTCTGTACGGCCCGGGCTGCTCTGATGTGTCAGTGCTTCTGCACTCTTGCTGCAAAACAAACTTTCCTCTTGGACCACACAGAAAGCCTGTCACTTGGGAAAGCCTGAATGAGCACGCAAAGGCGCCTCCAGAGAAGCCGAACAGTGGGCTTCCTTCTTTCCTTTTTGTCCCAGCTGGGCTACAGGCCTCGGGGGGGGGGGGCTCCCACATCCAGGGCGGCTCTGTCTCCAGTAAGTCCATCATCCGGACACATGGAACTGTCACTGCCCCCTTGGAAACATTTCCCCAGTGACTGCTCCTACGTCGTGTTCCTTTTGCTCTCAGTGAGCCACAAGGGGGAGCTCCGCGTGCCGTGCACACGTCCTCTGGTGACATTTAGTAAGCACAGTACTTCTGGGGTCTCACGTGACTGTGACTTCTCTAGAAGGCAGTAGTTAACAGGTTTTTTAGTCACGCTCCTTGAGTCCAGCCTTCCAACTTAATACAGCCATGGGCCAGTTAATTAACGTATATGACTTCACTTTTATTATCTGTTAAAAGGGGAGAATATCATAGTAAGTATGTATCTATTCGGATTGTCAAGGATTATTTAATGAGGTAATCCTTTATAAGATACCTTCTGACACATGATACACAATATATACTTGCTGCAATAATATTATTGTTCTACATCTTATTTCCCCACATGCATCGACACACTGATAATTACTCTTTTTTTGACCCTTAGTCCAGTTGAGATCAATCTGTACATTTCTAACCTTTACCTTCTTTTCCACACTCTTCCAGGGGGTCCTGTTTACTCTAACGGATTTAAATGCTGATATCTAGAAGACATAAAATCTTCGTGTCCAGACAAATATGTCTGTCTGTATTTTTAATATCCCGAGTTGTGGAATACAGTAACTTTCAAATCAGCAGGTGCTACACTCAGTCCAGCAACTTCTAGTCTGAAATGCGGCTCACTTCCAGTCTCCTTCCACGTCAGGAAATCTGACTACCACCCAGCCATTATCCCAAACTAGGAAGTGAAAAGTGTTGTGTTTTTACCATGTCTAATACCTCTGCAGCAATGAGGGCACTACGTGCTGTTTGGGGACCAGGAACTCACACACGCACACGCACACACACACACGCGCACGCAGGCCATTCTGTTCATAAGAAACTCAATCTGTTGAGGGTACAGACATGTAATTCCTGTGTAACTGAGTGAGTGCTGCCCATACTCTAGCATCCCCCGTGTAGCTGCGTGGGAAAAATCCTGGGTCACCCTAAATGTAATTTATCTATTCTCCTTCTTCTTCTTCTTCTTCTTTTTTTTCTTTCTGAGAGTTTCCGTATCTTTACCTCACATATTTTGGTTTTGTTGTTGTTGTTGTTGTTTTGAGACAGGGTCTCACTTTGTAGTTCAAGCTGGCCCTGAGCTCACTATGGAGCCCAGGCAAGCCTCGAACTCAGCAATCCTCCTGTCTCTGCCTCCCGAGTGCTGGGATGACAGGCGTGAGCCACCACACCCGGCACTGTGGTATGTGGTATTGATGGCTGGTGGGCGTGAGTCACCACGCCCAGCATTGTATGTGGTCACCAGGATCGAACTCAGGGCCTTGCGCTTGCGAGGCAGGTGCCGGAACCACTGAGCTAAATCTCCGGCCAGGTTTTTGTTTGTTTGTTTTGAGACTTCCTTTATAGTTCAGGCTGGCCCTGAGCTCACTATGTAGCCCAGGCCAGCCTTGAACTCAGCAATCCTCCTGCCTCTTCCTCCCGAGTGCTGGGATGACAGGTGTGAGCCGCCACTCCCGGCAATGTGGTGTGCGGTACTGATGGCTGGTGGGCGTGAGTCACCACGGGTGGGCGTGAATCACCACGCCTGGTATTATTGTATGTGGTTACTGGGGATCAGACCTTGCGCTTGCTAGGCAAACACCAGAACCACTAAGCTGAGTCTCTGGCCCTGTTCTCCTTATTCTTATATATAATTCACTAGCAAATCCAGTAGGTTCTGGATTTAGGCCAAAACACATGCAGGATCCTCTCACATATCGTCTTTCCTTTTTAGTGCTATCGTAGGAGGGGCCATGTTACGCCTCCTCCTGGGATCAGTAAATATGGAAGCAATTTCAGTTGTCCTAAATGGAGTACGTTGTGTTGGCTACTTGTGGTCTCTGAGAGAGGCCAGCATTGCTGATAAATATAATATCCGACAGATACTTAGTACAACCTCCTGTGGCAAAGAATTAGCTAGCTCAAAACATCAATAAGGCCATTAGGACATTAGAAACTGTCCTCATCTCTCATTTCTAGCATTATAACCATCTCCAGACTAGTGTCCTACACCCACCCTTCCTCAGCCACACACACTGGTGCCTATGAGCCGATGTAGCACAGAGCAAACAAAATGATCTCAAACACAAATGTGAAATGTCACTGCCCCGCGGAGCTTACCCACGCTTCCCCTTTGCTAACAGAAGCAGTGATCCTCACTGTGCTTGGACGTGTTTTTGAATATGGCAATAAAATACTCACCAGTGTCTTGGTGAATGAGCAGAATGGCTAACTGGCTACCTTTAGAGTTCACTTTTGCTCATTTGCTTGATCTTTGCACGTTCTTAGTACATCAGAACTAACCAAAGAATCAGCAAGGCTGACACATGATACATGTGCAGTGAGTTATGGGAATGATTTTCTTAATTACTTCAGCACTCTTCGCAGAAATCAGATGTTACCTCTCTCTGCCCTGCTCGTGAAGTACGCACACTGTCACAGGAACTAAAATATTGGGAGAGAGAGAAGAAAAACTTAAATATTGCAGTAATACAGTTATTTTATATAAAATTATTGTTTTTGTGATTATTTTTACATACTGTTTGTCTATACGTAATATTATACAAATAATACATTTATGCTGTATGAATTAATTATATATTATATGTAAATAAACTTTACCTATAGATACACAAACCTACTATTAATATTCGTGTGTTATATTTCTTTGCTCTTCTAACCCTGAGTTGGGTTAACCCAAGTAATAATATAGTGTCTTTTAGACTGTCAAATATGGCATAAAGTATAAGATTGAGAAAAGGGATTTAGTTCAGTATTTCCAGATAGAAATAATTAACTGCATCAGAGATATCTAAGAGGTTAATCAGGTTAATATATGGGCATTGGCGACTATAAAAGCTTCAGAGGGGTTTGCCTTGCCCCTAGTTGATCTCTTTAATTTTCAAATGAACTTTTGTTTGCTGACAGATCCCTGAAATTTAAACTCCAACATGATAATAATAAAGTGGTTGAACACCAAGCAGAACTGGGTAAACCTTGCAATGTGATATAGCATTTTAAAAAATATTTTTTCCTTGAGTGAACTTTTTACTTTAGGTTCCAGTCTTTGCACTTGTAACATGGCATCTTCAGTGAGGAGAATTCTAGCTTCAATTTTATTATCATGATTATTATTTTGTTTTGACAAATTTTCACCATTTCCTCTTAGAATATAGAGTTCTTATATGCATTAGTCGTTTAACACACAGTAGGAAAAGGTCTCTTGGAGAATCTGTTGGCCAAAAATCAAGGATATATCAATGTTTAATATACTGATTAGTTCCATGTCTAAGAGAGAGAGAGGGAGAGAGACATTGTCTTCTGTATTGCTTAGGGTTATCCAGAGGAATAGAACTGATAGCATATATTAATTATATATTAATATCAATTATTAATGATGCACTCAATTATTCTGTTAGATGATTACATCATCTATAGAATGCCATGATTTATATAATTCATTTATGTATTCGTCCCTTCATCCGACTGGCTTTCAAGATTAGAAGTGTCGGCAAAGGCCATCCAGCTGCTGGACAACCGAAGAAGCAGTAACTGCTCATCTAAGAGCTGGAAGCCACGGAAGATGAGGGAAGGAGAACACAGCGCCCGCGCGACCCCCAAGACCCGCATGGAAGCTCAGGGACCTGGAGGCTGATGTCTGCATCATCGTCATCATCATCATCATCAGCAGCAGCAGCAGCTGCAGCAGAAGCAGAGGAAGAGGGAGAGGAAGAGGAAGAGGAAGAGGAAGGTATAAATGAGGCATAAAACAAGTATCAAATAGGTGTTGTGAAATAGGAAGAAAATGAATAATCATGTACTCTTTCATAATTTAAATTTACAAACTACCTGGTCCAGTTTTAACTAGGCAACATTAAATACTTAATCTCCTTTCTATCTTGTTCCTACCTGTCTCTTTCTTTCTATTTTATCTTATTTTGTCTTTATCTGTTATCTCCATCTCCCATCTTCTTTCTCTGCATGTCTTCCCATTCTCTCTCCCCCAGGATACTTTTATCCCTAAGATAGCTAAATAGACAGATAAGATTGATTTATAGACAAACAGGGAGAAGTTAGTACAGGTAAACAGAAGTACATGCAGTATATATATATATATATATATATATATATATATATATATATATGTAATATAATATATAATTATATACATTATATAATTATATAATATATATATACATAATTTGAATGCAGTAATAGAGAAAAAACTTCAGTGTATTTCAGATACATGGTTATTTTCCCATTGCAAAAATTTACACTTGATCTTAGCCAAAAGGCCGAGAAGCGATTCCATTGCAAAAATTTAAATGCCTGTCAGTAAATATGTCCTGTGTTAAAATGTAAATTTTCAAAAAGGTGAATATTTTATGACAACTGACAGTGTTCCATTAAAATTACTTTAGTTAATTGAAATGACTGGGCTGTATTTCTTTTTTCTCTGAGCACCTTAAAGATTTTAATTTCAATCTGAAAGAGCACAAAATGTTTCCTGGTGGGTCAATTTTCCTGAGTCCAGCTTTGATAAATCTAAAGGTGATTTTTTTTCATCACATACTTGCAGTTTTTGTAATCTGTACTTTTTTTTAGTTTTCTTTTGGAATCTTATGTATTTAGCTAGGTAGGCAGCCCTACTGGACAGTTTTATATTTGATTATCTGAGCTTCAATACATTTCACTTATTATGGAGTAGTTGTTTTATTTTATTGAGTTTTTTTTTTCCTGGTACTGGGGATTGAACTTAGGACCTTGTGCTTGCAAGGTAGGTGCAGTGCCACTGAGCTAAATCCTCAGCCCTTTGACTAGTTTTAATTGTCAATTAATTACAGTCTTAGAGGTCTCATATTTTGTGGGTAGTAAATATTTAGAGTTTTTTACCTTTGGGTGGGAGATTTGAGATTCGGATTTCCAATAAGTCATCCTCTGTCCTGTCTGGGCACTCTGGCTCTCTGAGGAAGTGGATGACAAGTTCGAGTCCAGCCTGAGAATTTAGTGACTTAATGAGGTCCTGTCTAACAATGAAAAGATAAAAAGAAGAACTGGACATGGAGTTTCTTTATGTAAGAAATAACCTCAACCATGAGCTGAAGGGAAACATGATAATGTGCTCCAGACTTTTCCCCTTTTAGCTAGTCTCTTTGTCAGTTTTATGACCTCATAATAAAATACTACATACCGAGTATTTTATAAGAAAAGACATGTATCCCTCATAGTTTTGAAGGGTGGTAAATCAAGTCTCAGGGTGTTGTCGTCAGGTGAGGGACTTCTTGCCACCTAACAGTGTGACAGCATGTGGAGAGAGTATGTGTACAAAGAAGACCGGATTGGCTTGTGTTTACTTACCATCCCCATGATACCTGACTCACGCACACAACGGTGTCATGCCTCGCTCCAAACTACTGCCGACTCAGTACATTTTAGCGTGTGTTTAGTAGGAGACTTTCAAACCATGGCAGCAAGGGATCACATTTGTGTGGCGCCCTGATATTTGCTTTCTTTAGGACCCACTGACTGGAATTCAACGCTGTTTACCCAGGGTCTTATTTTAGCAGAGACTACAGAGCAAAGCAAGCAGCTGAGCTCTGGGGATTTCACTTCAGTGTTGTCTCTGGAGGACAAGCTGGAGATGAGCCAGTCTCATAAAGCAAAGATTATTATATTTGCCTTAGAAGAGCCAGCATTTCAATAACACACATTCTAATTTACTTGCTACATCCTGGAAATAGTGCCTTGATTCTTTCATTTAAAAGTTTCAGAGGATTTTTTTTGTTTCCTGCACACATAATACTCTCCCTCTTTTTTCCTTAGGGAGGAAAAAAAATCTCATTTTCATTCCTTACTAATATCCATAAATACAATAATTCTCCATAAATGGAATCTATGCCTACATAATATATGGTTGATTTTATTTTCTCACTTAAACAGTTGAGTTGGTTTTCATTTGACATTACTATGAAAAATATCTATGGCAGTAAATTACAATTTTATATAAAGAAGCTATACTGATTTATAAAAAATATTGTTGTGTCTCACTGCAGAAAATGTAGTGAAAAATATTGTGTCTCACTGCAGAGAGTAGTTGTGCAATCACCATGTGGAAAGAAATATATTCTACTGCAGAAAAATTCTCATGTCAGACACAACATGTGCATATGTATGTGCACACACTATATGGATGGATGTATGACTTCTGTATTACTGTACTTATAATACTTTGTAAGGCATTTGCATAATATTGCATACATGGTGTACAGATGGATGTAAGCCGTAATAATCCTGTTTCCATAAAGATGACAATTGTGAACATTTTTATTGTAAGTATTACAAGTGGAAGTGATAAAGAGCCACAACAGAGGAGTGGGGGTACCCAGAGCTGAGACATCCCATATTCTGGGGCTGTGATCCTCTTTTATGGGGCTGGGTTCCCATCTCCACGCCCTTGTGAGTCAACACGTGATGGATCGGATATTGGGCTTGTTGCTAGGTGTTTGGTCTTGTGGGCTAATGGGGTATTTGGGTAGGCACGGCGATCTGCTCTAGGAGACACAGTGTCACTGGCACAGAGGAAGGTGCCCAAGCCATGAGCTGTCAGTGCTGCGCAACCACACAGATGCAGCTCTCAGAATCACAGGTTGCCAGCTCAGCTGCCTGCTGAGATCCAGAGCCCATGTCCTTCCCAGGGGCCCAGTTCTCTAAGCTCATCTCACCTAAGGGTCCCAACGGTCCCTACAGTCTGTGCACACACGCACATATGCCATACCTGTAAACATGTCTCTCTTAGTCTGTACCAGCTTAGTCTGTCCCATAGTAAAGTCGCAAAGACTGAATGGTTTTAACCAGAAACATTTATTTCTCACAGTTTGGGTGGCCGGAAGTACCACTAGTACAAATTAGGAACATGGCCTTCACCAGAACCCAACCTCTTGAGAATGGCTGTCAGCCCACTAGATAGAAAGAGCTCTGGCATCTTATCTACTTATGATGCCATAAGTTTTGTGTTGTAAGAGCTCAGCCACTGTGACCTCATTTGACCTCAGTCGTACTCCTAAAGACCTTATCTAGAATACAACCCATGCTATGGAGGGCTGGATGTTCAGCATACAAATGTGGCGAGGCACAAAACTGTCAATGAAACTAAGTGTTTTCTAGTTGAAATTACAGTGCAACAGGGCTCATATTATTTTTCATAATTTTAAATTTAGGTTTCTCTTTCTCATAGTACCTATTTAAAACATACACAGGACGTGATAATGAACATCCTACTTTAGTCATAACTGCCTAAAATTTTAATTTTTATTATTTGGAAATATTATTTTATTAATTTAGTTGAGCCTTCTTGACGTGTTAACCTCTCTTTCTGTCCAAAGACAATCAAGATTTTTACTAGGTGATAATTATTCTCTTCATTTTTGGTATAATTTTTCCATCATTGTATTATTTATGCATGAACATTTATTAAAGTTTAATACGATTTTACATATTTTAAATTTTTATGTAAGTGCTAATACATTATACATATTAACATAATTTCATCTTTGCTCAGCATGATGCTTTGGGAATTTCCTCAGTTTACTCTATTAAATTATTTATTGATTATTTTTAGTTTTGTAACATCTCTATGTAACAATATGTAGATTTTTTTAACCATTGCCATTTTAATATTTAAGTGTTTTCTACTTTTGGAATTATGAATAATACTGAAGTTTATCTTAAGGATATAATGTGTGCCAAAGAATATATAGATGATAAAAGTGAAAGAAGAATTGCTAGATCAACAGATAGGTGAATTTATTCTCTCATTAGCTATTACCAGGTTACCTTGTAATATGCTTATTTGCATTTTACCCAGTAGTATTTGACCATTATTAATTTACACATATTTAAAAACATGAACTACTGTCAAATATTAATTCTGGAAAATTAATATATGATAATTGATTAATATATAACTGATAATATGAACTGATTATTTCATTTCATTAATTTGAATTACTTGATTATTAATGAATAATTTAAGCATCTTTGTGTCTGTTTTGGCCTTTTGTTTCTCTTCTTCCATGATTTGCCAATATTTAAGCTTTTCAGTATTTTTCCATTTTTGTTCTTCTTGATGTTTGGTTGTTCATTATATGTCCTGCAATTTAATCTTCTGCTGTTCCTATACTTTACGTATATCTCCTCCAAAGGCACACTGTTCCGTGTCATTCTCATTTTTGACTTATTCTTAAAATATGTAATATCAGCACATTGAGGCCATACTCATAAATGAACTAAGTAGGACACACGTGTGTAAATACCAAATTGTTTCTCTGGTGTGAGAAACTGCAAGTAAATACGAACCAAAAGGAATAATATATGTATTGTGAAATAGGAAGGAAAGGTTCAAAGAGGAAGCAGAACTAGGGAGGGGGTTAGGTAAAGGAAAGAAAGAAAGCAAATAAAGGTGAGAAGAAAAAAAGAAAACAAGGCTTATGTATATTGGGTAGGGGATAAGGGGGGCAGGAAGATGAGCAAATATTCAAAAGAAGGGTCAAAAGAAAATGCTGTACCAAGATAGATGTATAAGTTCAGAAGCAGATTCAATTTTCTATGTCATTATGTATGGTACATAATAAGATGTATTCTAAATCAATGGAATGAAACGAACTTAGAAAAAATGATTTTTAGACAATGAGTTAAACTCAAAAATGTATCAGTTATGTAAATATGACATCATACAGAACAAAAGTGAGGTATGGGTGTGTTTATTGGCTATAATTTACAACGAAAAAGGAGACCATTCTTAAGAAATGGCCTTCATCATAGACGTTTGCATTGTGGATTTAGAGTTCTTCAACAGGAATTATATCATACTTTGATTACATTGATTCCAACATTAATTTTTCTGTTAATTTTAAGCATATTTATATATGTTTGGGGGTGGAAATTTAACTTAGTGGTTCCGGCGCCTGCCTCGCAAGCACAAGGTCCTGAGTTCGATCCCGTCAACCACATACAATGTTGGGCATGGTGACTCACGCCCACCAGCCATCAATACCACATACCACAGTGCTGGGCGTGGTGGCTCACGCCTGTCATCCCAGCACTCGGGAGGCAGAGGCAGGAGGATTGCTGAGTTCAAGGTTTGACTGGGCTCCATAGTGAGCTCAGGGCCAGCCTGAACTACAAAGCGAGACCCTGTCTCAAAAAACAAACAAACAAACAAACAAACAAATATATATATTTGATCATCTTATTCTCTACAGTTTTCGTATACATATTGAGTTTTTGCACTCGTACATTTAGTTGTATCTGTGTGTAAAACACAAAAATCTTATATAGAGGTCAATATTCCATCTTTATATTTTAATTATCATATGTATCATCTGTATATACGTTTCCTAAATGTGTGCTAAAAATTTATCACTTCATGATGTATTAGTTATAAATTTAAAAATGAGAGAAGGAAACATAGCCTGTGTTTTTACATATATTTAAACAATACTATATATTCATTTCTGGGCGTCTTCTTTTTTTTCCAGTATTATCTTCCTTGTTTTAAAGAATCTTACCATTTCTTCTAGTAGTAGTCCTCTGGTAATAAATTTTATTATCTTTCATTTTTCCACCAATTTTAAAGGCGATTTTTTTTCTTTTTTACTGGATATGGACTTTGGAGTGAAATTTATCTTTCTTCTGTTAAAGATGTCACTTCCTTCTCAGCCCCAGTCTCCCAGGGGAGTTAGGCCGTTATCTAGGCCACTGATACCCTCTTGCATGTGTCACTCTATTTCTGTTGATCTCATGGGTGCTTCTCTAGTTTGACTTTCAGGGCTTTGTTACATAGTTCCATATGGATTGCTTTATGTCCATTCTGTTGTTTTGCTGTGCCTATATCTATGCAACTCCTCAAATTTTAGAAAGTTTTAGCTATTGTGTCTTCAAATATTTTTTCTGTTCTATTCTGCCCCTCTTTCTGGGTTTCCAATTATATGTAACTGGACATTTTCTTAGTGTTTGATAGTTCCCTTGGGGCACATTACATTCTTGAAACATTTATCTCTTTCTTCTTTACATGGATAATTTCTATTAATTTAGTCTCAAATCCCCTTATTCCTTCCTTTAATGTTTACATTTCTATGTCATGTGTCAATACTTTCCCAGTAACTGTAGTTCATTTTTCACTTTTTTCTCATTGTTTTGATATTTCTTATATTTTTATTCATTAATAGTAAATTTTACTTCATCAACAATAATAGTAATAAACTTTAAAATCCTTTTGGGGCATTTCTAATACCCAATTTGTCTCAAGGCTGGAACCTATTAATTTACATTTTTTATGAGTATGTTTTGTTTTCTCAAGCTTTCTTAGCTTGGAGAATTCTTGATTACATCTTAGGTACTATTGTTAAACGACAAGTGCTCTGGATTCTGCTATTTTTTCTTGAGCATTCTTGCTCTTGTTTTCACAGGAAATTGTATTTTCAGAGCTGGAGAGGAAAATTTTGAGATATATATTTATATCTATTTAGATTTCTGTTTTCTACCTTTTCTTTTTAGATGAGGATTTCTGAGTCTATTTCAAATGTGTGTGTATGCAGATTTGGTTAGAGATGTGATGAAAAGAATCTTGGGATCCCTTCTCTGGCTCGTTCAGTCCCATGGCTCCCACGGTCTTCTAACTGACCACAGATGCCTGGCTTTAAATTGTATGTTTGTGTGCCAGAGAAATTTTGCTTTTCCTGTCAGTACCTGAACTTCCAGCGCTGTGCCACAACAGAAATAGTTAATCTCAACCCCCACTGGTAAAAATAAAGAGCTGGTATTTGATAAATTGCTCTTCCCTGTTTCATCAAGATTTTGTTTAGAGCCTGTCTGCTTTTGTTTATTCACTCTATTTTCCTCAAGTACTTTCCTTTTGTGTTGTTTGCAGTACAAAAGCAGTGGGAACATCCTCCAGCAGAACATTGTTTTAGAATTACTGGCAAGAGAAAATTTTTATAATTTTAATGTTACTTAAATGCTATACTGTGTGCTATTTTCTAATTATTTGTGGTAATTCTTTATGAGAGTACCACATTTTTATCTTATTCAGCACTTAATTAGTTATATCCCCTCCCCCAAGCTATTATTCTGTTTTTGATTAAAAGTGACTACTTTGGAAAATATTGGCTGGGTTTGACTACTGACTCATTTACATAATCAGAGAATTCAAGCGTGTTTCATAACCTCATTGTTTTTCAGATATGTGTAAAAGAGCAAAATTAGCTTCTGGTAATATCTGGTACATGGTATATATATATATTTATGTGTATATATATGTGTATATATATATACATATATACATATATATATATATATATATATTTGTGTGTGTGTGTGTGTGACAGGGTCTCTCTTTGTAGTTCAGGCTGGCCCTGAGCTCACTATGTAGCCTAGGCAAGCCTCGAACTCAGCAGTCCTCCTGCCTCTGCCTCCTGAGTGCTGGGATTATAGGCATGAGTCACCATGCCCAGAACTGTGGTATGTGGTATTGATGGCTGGTGGGCGTAAGTCACCACACCCAGCATTGTATGTGGTTACTGGGATCGAACTCAGGACCTTGAGCTTGCGAGGCAGGCGCCGGAACCACTGAGTTGAATCTCTGGCCCTAGGTTAAATATTTTAGCATCTTTATCACTATCATCATTTTGGTTACTTTTGCTCCATTTTTCACAAATATTTGATGATTTTTGGTTGTGTGGGTAGCTGGCAAGTAAACACTATCGTCTGTCACTGTCATTTAGGTTTATTTACCCCACAGACTTACCTCGAACAGGCCATCAGAGGATGGAAGACTCCTTGTAAGTCGTCTATGGAAAGTCAACCTACAGGCCTCGCTTTACATTGCACAGGGTGGATTATCAAGGAAAACTGTGGATCTTGACTCCTTGGTGACTAAAAGAATGAAAGGAATCATACTTAACCTGCTGATCACCGCTACTATTGCACTTAGCCTTTCCTTCTACGTCTTTACTCAATAGCTGAGGACTGAAGTCGTCCCCCAGCAGGTGTTAAACACCACATGGGAACAGCCTGCTGCTATCTACTACTTCTTGCACATGAGTGTGGATATGAATCCACATGTGTCCTTATATGTGGTGGCAACTGGGCTGTGATTATATTCCACATAATTAAGTAAATAAGTATGCATTTAATTACTTAATGTAGCTTGATTGCCCTCCTGCCACTTTGTACTCTGTGTCTTTGTTTAGCTTGAGCTTGAACATTCATTGAATAATTTGAAAATATAAAAAGACTTCTCAGGCTGGAGGGTTAGCTCAGTCATTCTGGTGCCTGCCTCACAAGCGCAAGGTCCTGAGTTCGATCCCTATAACCACATACAATGCTGGGCATGGAGTCTCACACCCACCAGCAATCAATAGCACATACCACAGTGCCGGGCGTGGTGGCTCACACTTGTCATCCCAGCACTTGGGAGGCAGAGGCAGGAGGACTGCTGAGTTCCAGGTTTGCCTGGGCTACATAGTAAGCTCAGAGCTAGCCCGAACTACAAAGTGAGACTCTGTCTCAAAAAAAAAAAAAAAAAAAAAAAAGACTTCTCATGAATATTTCTACTTTGCACCATTTACATCCATTTGCGTTTTATCTTTCATAAATTCCTAAAATTTCTGTCTTCTCTGATGATACAGTGAGTTCTTCCTTCTGCTTCATTTCTATTTTGAATTAATATTTACTAAATCATTTAACCTAGACTCCTGAAACTTAGACATATCTCCATATATATACCTCCCGAACACTATAAACCAAAAAAGGACACTAGTTTCATCTTCCTCAACACTGGATAACTAGTTACTACACAGAACAAAGTAATAAGTAACTAATACCTTTTGAAATAAGGTAAGCTCTTTTATTAAAAGATCAAAAGTTTGAGATCATACAGATTGGTATATGCACACAGATGCACAAACAGGAATTTCCTTATTATTTAGAATGCAATCACCTATTAACACCCATCCAAAATCCCCCTGGAATGTAAAGAAAGTCTCTCCCGCTACCTAGATCTCAAGCGGATGCTCCAGTCTTCCAAACACATGTGTTGGCGTGCTCTAAGAGTTCCTTCTCACTGTATTCTCAAGAAAATAAAAGCAATTTTCTCTTTTCATAATAGACAGTGTCTTTCATTCTCTGTCATCGAATACAGGTTTTCATATAACTAAGCATAGGAAGAATTAGTAGTTGATATGACACAGCTATAACTCTAGAAGAAATATGAATTTCTCTATTACATTATTTTCAGTATTTAAAAGGAACAATCCTTAGAACAGTGAATTGAGTTTAATTATATGTATTGGGGGTGATAATAGCCATATGATGAAAAAAGACCAAGAATAAATTTGTCATCAGATGTAGTTCCATTAATTAGTCTTCTATCACAAGGATATCAAACAAAAAATGTGCTGATTAAACTTGATTGTCAATTTGATTGCATGGAGAAATGCCTAGAGAGGTGACTGGACTACACGAACGATTATCCTCATTGGGTTTATCTACTGATCACTACATAGATGAAGGACTATTGGGCATGGGAACTAGTTAGAGAAGGTGGGTCATGGATGCATAGCCTGGGGCAATATCTAGACTTTAGCCCCTTCCTCACCGCCTCCTCTCTCATGTACTTCCTCCTGGCCCCCATGAAGTAAGTGGTTATCCTCCACTGTCCTTCCGCCACGGTGTCTCCGCCTTGGAGTCAGCCAGCCATGGACTGAATCTATGAATCTGTGAATTGCAATCAACCTCTCCTCCCTTATTTTGAGTGTCAGGTATTTTGTCTCAGAGATGGAGAAGTTGACCAAACCAGGAGTGGGAGCAAAGAATTTTCTCATAAAACACTAAAGAACCAACAAGATTATTATAGAATTTGTGGGACGAATACAAGTTTAAGTAACAAAAACATATACAGAATGATATGAACACATCCATTTATTAAGCTCTGTATCTGTGCTAAAAATGGTTTCTTTTGAATCAAGGTGACCACATCTTCACATTCTCCAGGCAAGAATAAAATGGCTCATTACTGCTGATATTATTTCAGCCACACATTCTGATAGTCCATGATCTTGAAGAACAAAATATTTTACCAGTATGTCCTTCTGTTAATCAACAAAAACATTTCTAAAGGTTCACGTAGGGGTGAAACAAATAGCTATCTAAAGGGACCCCTGTCACTATATTATCCCTAACTCCACAGCCAGAAGAACATGCTATCTGCCTCTACCCTGAAAGTGCCCCAGAACAAGTTATTTGAATCTGTTAAGTCTGTAGAAAAGTGATATTCAGGAGAAGCCCAAGGCTTCTACACATACAAAATCTTCCTAGATGAAGGAGACTTGTTTACCTTTTTTAGAAAAGGAAAAAAATATAAAAGACGATTAAAAAAGCACAAAAGACTGAAAGCAACAAGTGATAAGGAATCAAAGGAGGTGTATGTAATACTTTCTTTTAAAATTTTCTTTCTCAGCAAGATTGTCACTCTTCCAGATGCTGGCTTTGTATTAAAATAGCCACTTCAGCCTTTGTATGCTCGCTCTGTGCATGGTGTGGTATTTTGTATACAATCTCACAGAATCATAAGTACTTACTCTACTAAAAGTAGAGCTAACTTTCCTCGAAGTTTAGGCATACTTGAACTTACATAGGTGTTTGTAATAAGTAACATGAGAAAAATGACATTGTGCGACGTCTACTACACATAAAATGTATGGAGATTTCTTTTGTAAACTGCATGGCAAAATGAAACCTTAAAAGATTTTTTTTTCTCCCTTCCTTAGAGACAAGTAGTTTTCCAAACTTCCTCAGGTCTAAGGCATAAATGGCTATGCCACGTCTCATCAGACCAGACGGGTGGACAGAATACGAAGGCGCCAGACCCAAGAAGCTCAATCTTCGGCGGGAGAAAGGGTCAGCGAGCTAAAGACAGTTGGAAGTCACCAAGCACGTGTGGAGCTCTGTACGACCTGCCGCTCTCCCGCTCTCCTCTGCCACTACTGTAAATGACCCTCTCCCACCTGCACTCAGGAAGATGGTGATTTGACGCTCATGGGCCCCTCTATGCTTCTGAGAGAGCTTTGAGTAAATCCTCTCTCCTTTTTACTGGCCTCTTTTGATGTGGCCAGTGGCGAGCAAAGAAACTGGAGCGTATGAACCAGGCTGGCCTGTTAGCCCTTTCTCAGTTACCCACTCTGAGGAAAGACAGCTGGTCTGTTGTTAGTACGCGGGAGAACAGAATATGGGAGGGGCACACGTCTAGGGACCAAAGACTGCCCCAAGCATGGAAACAAGGACAGTTTTCTAGAAAGTTACCTGTGTGAGTCTCTGGGATGCACATGCTCCAGTTCAAGGCAAGCATTTTTGCCAACTGTAGCCCCTGCTACACGGACTGTTCCCTGTGACAGATCGCAAATTACAATCAACAGCTAAGAGGTGCATGAGTTCTTGAGTCACAGAAACTAGTTCTTATAAGCTGCTAAGCTGGGGGTGAGTAATTCGCTGCACAATAGCAAATATTAAATGTGTGCGGCATAGGTCTTCACTATATTATGTTTTTCCATTTCATTTTCTGGGTATATTTTGAATGGCCTCCTTAAATCATTGACATTTAATGTAATTATTGATATGATTGGATTTAGGTCTTTTGTTTGTGCTATGTTTTCTATAGCCTTCCTTTTCCTCCTTGCCTTATTTGAATAATTGTTAGTATTCTATATTCACTTATCCATTTTTATTTTGGGTATATCATTTTATATTACTATCTTGTGGTTGTTCTATATATATATTCATATATACCTATTATATATATATATATATACCCATTCATTCATAATCTAGAGTTCATATTATATCGCATCAAGTAAAACATGAAAGCATTAACTAGGCGCGTTTCTTTACTGTCTAATCCACTACCCTGTGTTTTACAGCTGTTGTGTGTACTATGCCTACATTCCTCAGACCTCATACTAGATGATAATAGTATGACAGTTATCTCCATTGTTATATGGAGCCTACAACTGGCTTTTTATTACAGGTATTATAGTTATTGCTTTTTCCAACATTATTTTTTTTCTCAGGGGCTCAAACATCCTTCTATTCATTTGAGATAGACTCTCCTCAAGCTGCTATATGATATTTATCTTAGAATTTCATATTTATTATGTATTTTGTATTATATCTGCTGAATACTTTTTCTCTTGTATATTGGTCACATTTTCTGGATATTTGTGGTGTACTATTTAATGGTTTATGTCCTCATAATTCTGTGTATTCTGTTGCATAGAACAGTTTCACGCTACTGTATAATCTTAAATGTGATGCTTTAATTTTAACTGATAAGCTATCTAGCTTCAAAGCATGAGTCTCTTTACCCTCACAAGGTAGCCATTCAGATGTCGGTGCTTTCCGATGTTGGCTTTGATTTGTCACGTATGTTTATCTCTCGAGGATTTGCATGAGTCTTGTGTGGTGGCTTCCATTGCCGCCAAGTTTGCAAAGCCTTTGCTGCTCTGTTTTCAGTCTCACTTTATTCAGCATTAATGGATCACGGCTCGCCTTGAGATTTTCCAATTTACATACAGAACGAAGGACCCCTTTTATGTCTGCACAGTGATGCTCCTGTCATTTGACAGCAAGATGGGTTTCCGGTTGAGGGAGTCACCGGAACCATTCCATACTCTGTTCGGCTTCACAGGTGGGTGTGGTCTCACCACAACACCCCGAAGGAATAAGACAAATGGGCACCTAAGCCTGGTAGTTAGGGATCCAGTTTCTGATAACCCCCAAACATTCGCTTGCATTTTGTTTACCTTTCAGACATCTCGAGGAGAATTTTTATTGCATTCGAGAGGGAGAAAAGTCAACACAGGTTACTATTTTTGGTGTACGCGCATTCCTGAATAGATGATCTGAGAAAAGGAGGGGAATCAAAGCTAAAGTGAGAAATTATACTTCTCTTTCTGTAAAAATATCCTCAACAGTCATACATATTTAACAAGTATAGTTCCATAGCTACAGATGTGGGAAAAGACCACAATCCCTATGATAATTCACTTTAATATTTTAAGGTCTATTTATATCCATTAATTATTTAATTACTCTCTGGTAATGAATGTATGGACAATTGTTCACATCATATCAAGTGGGTTTTAAGAAGAATATTCTATGAATACAGTTACAAAGAATACATTAAAAAGTCCTATTACCAAACTATCGAGAAATGTCAGTCTACAGGCAAAACCAGCAATAGATGTATTGCTCCCATTACATCAACTGATTTCCTCAAATCATAAAAGACATGGGCTTGACATAATACTTTTAAAGTAATTTGCTATATCTTTATAATGATCAATCATATTTATAAGGAATGCCTATTTGTATTATTTGCCTAGCGCCTCTTTTTTTTTTTTTTTTTTTTTGAGACAGGGTCTCGCTTTGTAGTTCAGGCTGGCTCTGAGCTCACGATGTAGCCCAGGCAAGCCTCGAACTCAGCAATCCTCCTGCCTCTGCCTCCCGAGTGCTGGGATGACAGGCGTGAGCCACCATGCCCGGCACTGTCCTAGCACCTCTTTTTTCAGAATTATTTACTTAGGTAGTAAGAATAGGCATCTAGAAATCATGTATTTTTTATATCACCATATATTGGTGAGGAGGTGGACAGCTACTAATAGTTAAGTTATTCAGTGTTTCCTTGAGCTTAGACAAGACCAGGTGAAAGAAACACACATATACACAGAGAAAGAGAGAAAAAGTATGAATCTGAAATTAGAATGGACGTGCCCAAACGTTCTAGACCATGAAATTCATATTTTCATAGAATGAAAGCAGTGTTCCATTTATCATTACTTTCATGAACACCTTTGTAGACTATGATAAGTATCTTGGATTTTTGTAGAATCACCATTTTCTCCAAGGACTTTTATCATGGGAATAGTACTGTTACATTTATGTGTAGAAAAACACTTGCAATATGAGATTTAAGACAGAAACACTATGTGAGAAACAATTTCAATTATTCATGACTGACTCCAGAAATGAAAATCAATAAAGGAGGAAAAGATAGGCTTATTATATGTTTAGAGAATAAAAATAATAGGAACTTTGGTGACAAATCATACACCCATTTATTCATTCAATGAATATACTTATAATGTTATGGGGTTCAAAGAATGTTAGAATTCAAAGAGATCTTAGATTATTTAGCTCAATGATACAATTACCAAGCTGAGCAAACTGAATATAAGAAAAAGGAACTGAGACTTAAACTATGTCCTATATATTAGTAAAAATGCAGTTTTTTCTTTGAAAATAGATTGGATTTCATAGAAAGAATATATTGTATTCAAAAATGATTGGAATTGTATCTTATACAAGTTAGATATAAAGAGCTCTGATAAAACATATTGCCTAGCTGAAACATGTAAATATAAACAATTTTCCTATTTTACACTTCTAATTCAAAGGAAAAAATTTGCCTACTTCTTTAAACCTGTAGAGGAAAGCAATTATAGAAGGTTTATGAAGACATTTGGAAGGACATATGTTTGGAGAATCTATCCAAAGCATATTATGAAAGAAAAGTGAAATAAATGAGTGAAAGTCATATTAATAAGTAGAATATGCATGCTGATTAAATTCCACATTCAGATGGCCTTGATCCCAAACTGAAAAAGTTAAAAATGCTGGCATTACTCATAATTTTTGTGCAGATTAAATGAGAAAATGAATAAAAAAGCTATTCCACACCTGGCTCATTTTGGCAATTTAATAAAATGAAGCTATTGTTACTGTTAATGGTTTCATTATTTTTATTTGAACATAATCAGGTAGACATTATTCACAATGGCAAGCTATTTATGTGATGTCTGGGTTTTCTCTCATCTGTGATTCACTTCGACTTAGCTAAAGTTCAGGGCAATTCAGTAGTCACTGATTGCTTACTATGCGCTAACCAATTTTCTAGGCACTGGAAACAAAATGTATTACCCTTTCCAAAGTTAATCATAGTTACTTGGGAACGTTGATCGCATGAAACTGGTTGTTTTACTACAAGACGAATGTGCAATGATAGGTTGTTATGTAAGCAGACAGAAGTAGCCACATTTGTAACATGAAGCTTCTTAGATGTAGTAATAATCCTGCTAGGCTTTCAGAGATGAAAAGTCAAGATCCAGGTGGAAGAACACTGCAAACACATGCGAAACAGATGCAGAAAAATGCAAGGTCCCAGGGGTCTGATGCTTCATGACACGTTTGAGATTATGGAGGAAAATCCTGGGGAAAGTGCGGAATGGAATGGAGCAATAAAAGAACATTGACCTGACTGTGAAGCGACTGCTAAGATGGATTCAAGGCAGAGGGGGAGCAGAGGACTGCTGCAAAGCATCACAGAAATGTGGCTCGATTTAAAGTGCAGTGGAGAGAATAGGGAAGTGGGGCATCTTTACAGTTGACTTAGGGCTGTAGATAAGGTCTATAAGAGAGCTATTGGAATAGTCCAGGTCACACTTCCAGAATGCCTGAATGAGAAGTTTGGCAAAAGTTCACCTCAAAAAGCAATGTAAAAAGTGGGCAAAATTTTCCATGACAATCACCTCTAGAACGTGGACTCTGGAAATTCAATCAAGTTATCAACAAAGTGAAAATTGGTTTTGAAAGAAAAAAGTACTGACACAATAAGAACAAGAGACATCTAAGTTGTTTCAGACTAAAGAGACTGTCATGGGCACCATCTCCATGATGTGGTGGTTCAACAAATGTGAGATTCATTTTGCATTGTAAGGGTGCTTAGTCTTACTGCAAAAGGGACTGATTTGATGTGGAGCAGAGCTTGGGATACAGGGTTGCTGAGGGGTGTAATCGAAAACAATATTAAGTCCACTCAAGCCAAACAGTAAATGATCCAGGAAGAAAAACATCACAGCACGCTAGAATGGAAGCCTTGGTTGGATGAAGCAATAGACCTAGACAGAGCCAAAAAATAAAATTCTGTCTCTTCAACAACACAAGAGAGCGCTGATGTGCCTTCAGAAATTTTCACCTATCCACAACAGACCTAGAAGCTGCATTCTTATATAAGACTGTACATGACCAGGAAAGACAAGACACAAACTCTACCTAAATAGTTATGCTTGAATGAATGAGGAGCTTGGAGCATATACAAAGTAATGGAGGGATATTCATAAACTGCCTAGAAGTGTTCTTCAAGTAAACCCCATATCTATAAAGAAAGGAAGGTACTCAAAAGTTGCAGTTAGATATTCAAAGCAAAATAACTCACAGAAATGAAAGGAAAAGTAGAAAATCATAAGAGAAAAGAATTGAATAACTCACTTTGAATAATTTATAAGAAAAATAAGATCAATGAAAGCTTAACAGATATAATAAAATTAAACAAACATACTCAACAGATATTTATGGAAGTCATATCCAAAAATGCAATACAAAATATAGTCAGGTCCTTGTAGCATATTCTTCATAAAAAATACACAAGGAACTTTGACAGATTTAAACAATTTAAATATCAGAGAGTACATCTCTGACTGTAATGAAATTAAATTAAAGGGCCGGAGATTTAGCTCAGTGGTTCTGGTGCCTGCCTCGCAAGCACAAGGCCCTGAGTTCGATCCCGGTAACCACATACAATGCTGGGCATGGTGACTCACGCCCACCAGCAATCAATACCACATACCACAGTGCTGGGCATGGTAGTTGACATCTATAATACCAGCACTCGGGAGGCAGAGACAGGAGGATTGCTGAGTTCGAGGCTTGCCTGGGCTACACGGTGAGCTCAGGGCCAGCCTGAACTACAAAGTGAGACCCTGTCTCAAAAAAAAAAAATTTAAATTAAAAATAAACAGGCGACAGCACTCGGGAGGCAGAGACAGGAGGATGGCTGAGTTCGCGGCAGCTTGCCTGGCTACATAGTGAGCTCAGGGCCAGCCTGAACTACAAAGCGAGACCCTGTCTCAAAAAACAAAAAAACAAACAAAAAAAAAAACAGGTGAAGAAAATGTGGAAAGTTTAAAAAATATATGACACTTACAAACCAATTTAAAATAAAAAATAGTTGTAAATAACCACCTAAGTAATAAAGAGGAATTTTTAAGAACTTTGAGATGAATGAAAGAAAAAATCTAATATATCAAAATTTATGAAATTCCTTTAATCTTTATACCAAAAAAGTAAAAAGGTCACAAATTAACAACATAACTTTTAAACATGAGAAGCTGGAAAATAGAAAAATAGAGCAGATCAAACACAAAACTTTCACAAGGGAGAAAATCATAAAGATTAGAATGAAAATTGACAAAAAATTAGAGAGACAAATTCAACAAAATGCAGTTACTTCTTTGGAAAGATCAACAAAATGGATAAATATTTAAGAAAACTGATGACAGATGGATATAAAGTATGTGTATATTTAATAAGGAAAAACTAATGGTTTTGTATCAAAAATGCAATATATAGTCCAATTGAAATGACAAACCATTAGAAAGACACAAATTACCAAAATAGTCACTATCATGTAGCAAATGTAAATAGATTTTAATGAGTAAAGAAATTAAATGTGTAATTTTAAAAACTTCTGTGAAAAAAAGCTCAGGCCTAGATGGCTTCTAGGGCAATTTCTAAGATGTATTCAAGAAAAAACACCAATCTTTCACACTTTCTTTGGGAAAATGGGAGAGGAAGAATTACTTTACAGCAGATTATATGAGACCATATTGCTCTAATACAAAAACAGACAAGAGCATCACAGACAATAAAACTAGAGACTAATTTTATTAGTCAGATATTTGTTGTTGGGAGAAAAATCCTGACATACACAAGTTAAAGGAGGAAATGTTTTATTTGTCTCATGTTCTCAAGGTTTCTGGTCTATGATAAGCTGGCTCCAAGGAAGAAACAACACGGTAGATGGACCTGATGGGGCAAAGCTGTTCAAGACATCACAACCAAGAAGCAGAGAGAGCAGGAAGAGAGAGTGATAAGGGTAGAGGGTCCAGAACATACACTTCTGGGTCACGCCCTCTGTGACCCACCACTTCCAACCAGGCTCCACCCCAAGCAGCACATTCAGCTATGAACTCATCAATGTTCCAATCCTCTGGTGAATGAGGCTAGTCTCCCTGATTCAGTCACCTTCTAAAAACTCTATTTCTGAACACATGAACCTTCTGGGGACATCTTTGATACAAATCATAATACTAATGGTCCTTATAGATACTGACATAAACCTTTTTTACAAAAATACTGGCAAATAAAATATAACAACATATAAAACTACTACAGTCATATTTTTCTAGGAATGCAAGTTTAGTTTGACATCCCAAAATTCGTCACTGTAATTTACCATCTTAATATACTATAAGAGGAATTAATTATTGTTTTAATACTTCCAGAAAAAAGCATTCAAGAGTGTATAACATCTTTCATGATAAGAATCTTAACAGGCTTGAAATAGAAAAGTCTTTAGTAAACAAAAAGCCATCTACAAAAATCACAGCTTTATGGATCATTCCAAATGTCCAAATTTTGAATGCTTTGCCCATAAATTTGTGAACAGAATGAGGATGCCTTCTTTCAACACTTTTCCTTTATATTGCACTAGAAAGTTCTAGTGCTGGTATGGGGGGGCCAATTGGGACTAGATATAAAGGCAGCCAGATAGATATAAACTAATATGTAGAAAAAGTTTAAGGAATCCACTAAGACTTGTTAAAATTAAAATATAAGTACTTCAACATTCATGGCAATTAACCAATGCTTTGCAATTATCTTGGGAAAAAATAATAGGCAGAGTTATTTACAATAATTATAAAATTTAGAGTGGCTTCGTTTGACAGTATCCTATCCTTGACCTTCCATCTCAGCAGTAGCTGTGAATATAGTTGACATCCCACATACTGTACCCAGTACTGGAGGGAAGAGAATGAACGTCTTTCATGAACAATTGCAACTAATTAAGTGTGAATTACTTTTCTCTTCTGACATGTCTGGTACTGACAGGAAGACCTACCCAAAATGCTTGTTTTATTTCAAATAATTAGAAAGTTGTCCAGTGCTAAAGCTGCTTCTCCAGCAGATTTGTCAAAAATATAATCAGGTTAATGTCTCAGGCTGCAGCTGCCAGAGATGACTTAGAACACTTGGGTAAACAATATACTAAGCACAAACCTTGGGAGAAAAGGGTGAGAGTTAGAGGCTACAAAGACTGTGATAATATCGAATAGATTTCTGAGAATCGAGAAGGCCGCAGACATACTCACTACTGCATCCATGTTCAAAAAAGAGCCAAGAAGGCCCTAATCCTCCAACAGAAAGCCACACCTAGAGCTGGCCTGTGTATCTCCTCACTGTGTTTCAAAGCCGTGCCTCAGAACATGCGCACAGTTCTTGGGCAAAGACTGCAAGTTCTTTGTTCAAGGCATGTAGAGAAAGCTCTGCTCAATTGGTGGAGCACCAAGCTAGCGAAACAGACTTTGCTGAGTTCGTGCAGTGCTCTGCTTTGTGTCCCTGGCGTATTTCCCTCAGCATATCATATCCCATGTGCACTTAGCCTATTGTATTCCATTTTCATCTGTACTGTCACAGATCACAGGCTCTCTTTCTGTTTTGAAGCTGACAAGCTTCCCTTGTTCGTCACATCTTATTTATATATATTCCTGTGTTGAGGAGACTTAGATGGATTTTGCATCTTGGCTGTTGTGACAGGTGCTGCTCTGAACGGGACAGCGCAGATAGCACCTCATTTTTGGAGGGTACCATTCCCAATTGATCATATGAGTTCCATGTTTAATTTTTTTTTTTTTGAGACAGGGTCTCGCTTTGTGGTTCAGGCTGGCTCTGAGCTCACTATACCCCAGGCAAGCCTCGAATTCAGCAATCCTCCTGTCTCTGCCTCCTGAGTGCTGTGATGACAGGTGTGAGCCACCACGCCCAGCACTGTGGTATGTGGTATTGAAGGCTGGTGGGCGTGAGTCTCCACGCCCAGCATTGTATGTGGTTACTGGGATCGAACTCAGGGCCTTGCGTTTGTGAGGCAAGCATCAGAACCAATGAGCTAAATCTCCGGCCCCTTGACTATTCTGTATTATCTCTCTTTCCATAAGATTTTTCAAAAAGTGCGTGCCAATTTAAAAATACATCAGCCAGGATTTTAATTGGGAATATATTGAAAACATGTGATGACTTTAAAATACTGAGCATTCTGATCCATGAACACAGTATAATTTGTTTTTATTTAGATCTCTCTTAAGTGCTATCTGCAATATTTTCTAGTTTTGGGGATGAAGTCTGTACACTTATTTTGTCAGATCTGTCCTTAAGCTTTTTATATTTTTGACACTGCTATAAATTGTGTTAGTTTTGTAATTTCAATTTCCAATTATTTGTTGTTAGTATATAATAAAACACTTTCTATATAAATTTTATATTCTAAAAACTGGCTAAGCCTACTTGTTAGCTCTACATTCCTTTTTTGAAAGTCTTTTGAAATTTTCTCAGAAAATTGTTATTTGCAAAGAAATAGGTTTGTCTCTTTTCTCAACAGGATGCATTTTACAAAATCTTTTTCTTGCCTGAATGTCCAAATGTTAAAATATTTTACTATTATTAAATAGAAATAAGATAGATTCTTTTCTTTTTCTTATTTTTAAGCATGATGTTTGCTTTGGGCTTCTCATTCTGGCCCTTCATCAACTTCACAACTTTTATTCCTATTCCTAATGTTTTTAAAGGGAATATTAGACTTTCAATTTTTTTCTGAGATTACTCAACATGGTTAGAGTACTTTCTAATAACAGCTTGTTAATATCATGAATCACATTGATTAATTCTCAAATATTTAACTACCTCTGCGTTGATTTGACAGATCCTAATCAATTACCTTCTATAGATACTGACAAACCTATACTTCATTCTACATGGCTTATCCTGCTAAATATTCAAGTGCACAATCCTGTCCTTTGGTGTCAATCTTTTCGGTTGTATTTGTCATAAAATACTTGGTATTTTTCATCTGTACACACAGAAATTAGACTCTTGTAGTGTCTTCAGTGTGCCTACTAAATTAAACATACAGAATAAAATTCTAAAGCTAATTTCATGCGTTTAACTGCTTGTTCTAAAGTTGCATCACTGTGAGGTCAATTTTCATTTACCAGGCATGTTTTAATTTACTTACCTCAGTGAAATTAAATGTCTTTTAATGTAGCTAAAGGCTAATTCTATATCTTTCTTGTAAATTTTCTGCTCATGTCTTTTTCTCTTTTTTGTTTCAGGTAACTGTGTCCTTTGCCTATAAAATTTTAATGGCCTATCTGTATCAAGGGTATGATCCCTGTAGCAGAGATGTATCTGTTGCAAATATTTTTAAGGTTATCTGTCACAATATTTAGCTTTTGGCATGTTATGTTTTATACTCCCGACCCTCTTTTTACGAAAATTTTAAGCAAAGAAGTCATTGTATATTTTATCATACCTCATGAAAACATTTGCGAAAGGACTTTTAGTATGCGCAAAAAGGATGGAATGACTGTGTTTGAAAAACCTGGGAACACTTTGAGGGGGATTCTTTGTACAGTATTCAATGTCTATTTTAATCAGCCCTTGTATGCCTTTTCCCATATCCGTGTCTGTACACAAATGCATACATAGTTCAAATTAGCATATATACTACTAATTTTGATAAATTGTGTACTGCATAAGGAACTTAGTTTGAAGAATTCTGTAAAACAGCTGTATCCAGCTGACTCAGGTGCCATTCTTTTTACAGTATGTTTTTAATAATGGCTTGGAATCATTCGAGGTGGTATCACATGCTCTGGAGCCTACGGTCCCTACAGAAATTATGAACAAACTGTCCTGCTTTTAAATAGCAGTTTATTAAAAAATGAAAGCACAGTGATTGTAACAAAAAGGAACAACCTTGATTTTTGAAAACTGTCATTTTATGTAGACAATTTTTGTTTAGGTCCAAATCAGTGAAAGAAAGTGTGCATTGTAATATGTACAATTCTTAATGAGATGTGCAAATTTTGACTGCATTCTAGTATAAACTCTGTACTAAATTTGAACAGTATCTTTCAAAATGAAATTATAGTTCATTATTTTCGACCTGTGAACAAATTCTAAAAATTGAAGTCTTACATTTGTTTTTTTGATTTAGTAGGTACCTAAGTTGTACTGTTTATACCTTCTTTTCTTTGTTTAAAAATTCCTTGTTTTTACAGCCGTAATTAAATATAAAATGTTCCGCATAGTTAAATATAAAACATAAGTAAATATAAAATGCTCAACAAAAGAAATTTCACAGTTTTTTTCTGATTGTTTTTATGCATTTCAATCAGTACTGTTTCTTTTCTACTTAAGAAGGGACTTTTAAAAATATGCTTCCCGAGGGGCCGGAGAGTTAGCTCAGTGGTTCTGGCACCTGCCTAGCAGGCGCGAGGTCCCTGGTTCGATCTCTGGTAACCACATACAACAATGCCACAAGCAATCAGTACTGTGTACCACAAAGCTGGGCGTGGTGGTTCAAACCTGTAATCCCAGCACTCAGGAGGCAGAGGCAGGAGGATTGCTGAGTTCCAGGCTTGCCTGGGCTACATAGTGAGCTCAGGGCCAGTTTGAACTACAAAGCGAGACCCTGTCTCAAAAAAAAAAAAATGTTTCCCAGGCTGGAGATTTAGCTCAGTGGTTCTGGCGCCTGCCTAGCAATTGCAAGAGCCCTGGCTCAATCCCCAGTAACTACATACAAT
>PVIC010011003.1:29496-42396 GCA_004025085.1 Thryonomys swinderianus
AGCACTCGGGAGGCAGAGGCAGGAGGATTGCTGAGTTCCAGGCTTGCCTGGGCTATCTAGTGAGCTCAGGGCCAGCCTGAACTACAAAGCCAGACCCTGTCTCAAAAAAACAAAACAAAACAAAACAAAAAAACTCATACGCTTCCCCCCCAAGTCAAATTCACTTCTTCTCCCACTGGAGGGGGTTATTTTCTTGCCAAAAATCTTCTATAGTTTTGCCCTAGTCTGTGGAACTTTTTAGCCATTTTATCCCTCTTTGATTTCTTTCCATTTTTAATAGTTTTAGGGAATGCAATTGATTTGCAATAGCTTACAAGTCCTTATATTACACAGTTTGAGAAGTTTTTGTGTATCTATGCATCAACTGAGCCACCATCAGTTAAAATGGAGAATATTTTCATCACCTTTATAAGTTTCACTTGCCCTTTTGTGGTTTCTGTCTTGTCCTCCTTGTCTCCATCCCCAAGAAACTCAGTGCCACCTTTCAGCACTGTGCAGTAAGCATCTTTGAGTTTTTTTTCCCACAAATTACACCATAGAGTAAGTTTGTTTTATTTCTGTACTATTGTATGTCTGATTTTACACTCATTTTGAGATGGACTCATGTCATTCCAGAAAATTGGTGTTTTATTCTTTATTGCAGAGTAGTGGTATTCGATTTGATGGATATACCAAGATGTGCTTGTGTATTCACCTGGTGATGGGTAGGAACTTGGTTGTTTCAATTAGTTTTTTCATTACAAATAAAGCTATTTTTTACATTTGGTATAAATCACTGAGTGGATATTTATTTCTTGATTTTAGGTTAAAAATATACTAGTCTAATATCCAGTTCAGCCATGTCCTCAGCATACGTGGTAGGGCCATTGAAAACATTAGCGTTACGGCTTCTCACTGAGATTTTAGTTTGCATTTTCATCATGACAAATTGAGTTAAGCACCAGTAACTGGGCTTATAATCCTCACTGTATCTTCTTTCTGTGATATCTTCTCAAATCTCTTTTTTTAAAAAAATAAAACTCTGTTTTTTACATGTCTTAAGAGAGTAAACCTTAAGAACCTTGTATCATTGATGATATTGTAAATGGTATTTTTTATCAGAAATGCTTGGTTGTGCTTGCATAATGAAATAGAATTTACTTTTGTATGCTGATTTATATCTACACGTTTGCTTGTTCAATTTATTCTTGTAAATTTATTGTGGGTTCCCTCAGAGTTTCTACAGAGCTGATTGTGTAATCTGTAGCAAAGCATTTTTAGTTCTTATTTTCCAAACTGGGCATTTTTAAAATCTCTTTTAACCTCATTTAATCATCAGGACACCAGTACAGTGTTGGTACAGGTGGCAAGAGTGGACATTCAAGGCATGTTTTTCATCTTATTTGGAAAAGATTCAGCCAAAATTGAACAAAATTTCATGATTAATCTACTTGTGGGGGATTTCAATTACTTTTTCTTTGGCCATGGGAAATTCCTTCTATTCTAAGTTTGCAGAGAATAATTACAAGAAGAAAGTTAATGCTTTTTCTACACCTACTGAGATGACTATATGATTTTTCTTCTTAATTTTTTTAATGTGACATAACATTGATTGAGTTTCATAGCTGACAAATACCACATGGTCATAGTGCATTATTCTTTTTCTATAGTTAGATTTTATTTTCCATTTTCTTCTGGATAGCATTTTATGAGCAAAGGCACATAAATCAAGTTTTAATTCTTTGGGATGTCTTTCTGTGGTTTCGTGCCAGAGTAACATTCAGCCTTACACAATGTAAAGAGCTATGTTCTCTTTCACATTGGGTAGGTGTTTACATAGAAATACGTATCATTCCTTCTTTAAGTCTTCGAAAATCTTCTCCATTGAGATAACTAGATGTGATTTACACACACTTTACTGCAAGCACGGTGTGCCTGGCCCTTGAGGACCACCGTGGTGCTGCTGAACATCGCCTAGCTTGGAGACATCTCATAGTTGTCAGGAGGATGGAATCTTGCTCTTCCCTGGATCAGAGGGGTTTTGCCGTTGCTATTATTTGTTTCTCATTTTCTTCCTGGAGCTCTAATGGGTCTTCCCCTGTGCCCTCAGAACAACAAGGAATTTTTGCAAGTCCATCAACACTCTGAGATGCTTTCTCCTACGGGACGGAAAGGAAAAAGTCCAAGCAAGGTGAAGTACGTTTCCCAAAGACACTGCCATGACCCACCCCGAGGCCTGCACTGAGAGCAGAGACATCATCTCTAGTGGCAGAAGAGTCTGCAGGGAGGGTGGAGTACATGATTATTCATTTTCTTCCTATTTCACAACACTTATTTGATACTTGTTTTATGCCTATCTCAGGGTTAGTACTTCATTAAAGTATTAGCTGTCTTTCCCCTGAAGTTTAGGTGTCTGTTAGCTGCTTCTGGTACATAGTGCTCGCAGCCCATGTTCCCTAAGAAGCACCTGTCCTCAGTTTGACTTTACTTGCACCAATAAGTTGAAGAGAAGTTCTGATTTTTCAGATTAGCCAACATTTACAGCATGAAAGCCATTCTTTTTAACTTTCTGCACCTTAAGCAAAGAGATATTTTTGGCTCACTTTTTATGGCTTATGGTATATTATAAAATATTATTGGAAATTCACTTTGTTATAGTGTGCTTTTGAATGTTCCACTTATGCTTAAATAGAATGTGCACATTATTTATTAGTATACAGATGTAGAATGAATAAATATCTCTTAATGGTATCCCTATCCATTTGTGCCAAACAGCATTTATTAGGTTTTACTGATATTGCTGTACTTGCGTACATCTACTAAGTTTTTCTCCTTGGCCTACTGGTTCCTAGTAGGCTGTCACCCTCTGCAAAGGTCACACTGACTCATTTACTTCTTCCTCTGCTTCTGTCAGATGTGTGTAAATATCTGAGCCCTGCTGTTGGTTTCAAAGTGCTGTATCTTGTTGGTCTAGTGCTCTTTTTTATCAATGCATACTCTCCTCCTTTGTCCTTTATGATGCTGTTTTACTACATGTCATATTCATCACATAATAAAATGCTTGTTTACCTTGGCTTCCTTTGGAAATTTTATGGTGTATTTTTTCAGTCCTTCATTTTATCCTTACTTTTTTCTTTTTACATTAATATTTCACCTCACTTCTGTCATCTTATTTTATTCCCTCTGATTTTGATATTTTTTGCAATTTTAATCCTTCACCAGACAGCGTCTCTTTATTTTCAAAATCTGTTTCATTTTCTTTACTGTGCCTCATATAAATACTGTATCTTTGGCTGTTTTTTCTCCTTTCTCTATCTTATAATATGTAGAGCATGTTTTATTTTTGCCTGCTTATATGCATACATTCCACTTTCATTCTCTTATGAGTTAGCCTTATCTATTAAAATTTACACGCGAGCCGGAGATTTAGCTCAGTGGTTCCGACGCCTGCCTTGCAAGTGCAAGGTCCTGAGTTTGATCCTGGTGACCACATACAATGCTGGGCGTGGCGACTCACACCCACCAGCTATCAATACCACATACCACAGTGCCAGGCGTGGTGGCTCACACCTGTCATCCCAGCACTCAGGATGCAGAGGCAGGAGGGTTGCTGAGTTGGAGGCTTGCCTGGGCTACATAGTGAGCTCAGCACAACCTGAAATATGAAGCGAGACCCTGTCTCAAAAAAAAAAAAAAAAAAAGAAAAGAAAAACTTACACATATGTTTTTCTTTTTTACTGTTTCAACTTAATATTTGCTTATTCTTTGTTTCAAACAAGACAGGACTGTCAGTACTCCAAGCAATATTCTTCCCCACATACAGGTGTTAACGTCATCTTGTTAGAAGGTTTATTTCTTACTTACATCACTATTTTCTTATGTCTTCCTTCTTACTTTTATTTTTACACCTTATTTTTCTTCTTTTCCATGTTTTGCATGACTGTATCTTTTCTCTTTATTACTTACTATGGTCCTGTACATCTGTTAAATTTTCACACTTCCACCCACAAAAAGATTATGTAAACATACCCATGTCCAACTATGTTCTACCTCATTAAACATCTTTAAAAAACAAAAAGGGTCTAGCTTTGTAGTTCAGACTGGCTCTGAAAACACTATGTAGCCCAGGCTAGTCTTGAACTCACAGCAATCTTTCTGCCTCTGCCTCCAGAGTGCTGCGATGATGGGCATGATCCACCACCCTCTCATTAAACATGTTTTTCAAACCTGGATCACTCGTTAAATGCATCCCTGATGTGAATCACCCTTCTCTGTGCCGTATCTAGGCTTCATCTGAAGACATGGGGCACTCGCCTGGGCGAACTCACGTCTCATCAAGCACAACACTACTAGCTTCTTACATCCACAAGAGCCACTTCTATCAGCTGTCTTCTCAATTCATAGAACACCTACTTCTTCCCTTCACATCACGTTTGGTACCTACTCATTATATACAGCATAAATATAAAAGTATAATAAAATAAATTCAAGATAGTCTCAAACATTGAATTATAATAACATAAAAAATTAAGCCCCAAGAAATGTAGCCACTATTTATTCAACTGTAATGTGGGGAAAATAATGAAATGTCTCCCATCCTAAATGAAATTTGGGTATCACAAATTCCTTAATGGGTTTTACAAATTTTTGAAGACTACTACCTGCTGGACACTTGTGGCGGTGATGTCAGCGATTGCTCCAGGAGTCATGTAATGCAGTCAGTCATTCTTCAAAACTAAACTTAGTGCTAAACTTGAACTTTTGTGACTCAGACAAAACCTAAGCACATCTTCTAATTCGTCACTTGCTTTTAGTTTATTGTAGAGCTCACTAATTCTGTTGGTCACACAGCTGAGCCACATGATATTAGTCTCTCACTGGTTTGCCATCGTTGGAACCTCTCCTCAAGCCACCTAATGGCTTAAAATTCCTCTCTGAAAACTTGTGTCTCTCTCTCTTGTCCGTAGGCAGTTGCATTTCATTGTCTTCACCTATGTGTTGAGGAACAGTTATCCCCCCTCTTCTCTAGGCAACAGTTGCCTTTTGGTCTTTTCTTGTTTTTTGACAAAAGACCCTTTCTGTATTCTACTGATTAACTGTAAGTTCAGCCCTTCCTGGGAAAAAAGATCCGACTTAAAGTCCATGTAACCAATAACTCTTTTCTAGACTAGAGAACCCACAACATCTGGTGACCTAGAGATAACAGAGACATGTTTGTTAGAAAAGTAGATGCCTTGGGGTTTATAAGTATCCTACCTGATATACCTCCCCCAACCTATAAAAACATAGTGCCTGCAACTCCTAAGCAAGATGATTTTTTAATTGAAAAATTGAATTGAAAGAATTGAAAATCTTCCAATTTTCAGTTTTATTCCTAAGGAAGTTCTTTTGTGCCTATCATTCAGTGTCTCAAGTGTTTTATTTCACTACTAAGCAGCAGAACCTGATCTTCCAAAGTTACACTTTTACCGTAGTCTGATTAGTGGGATCCTATATCTGTCACAAAGAAATCTTATATTTATCATTACTATGTGTTTACCAAAGATTAAGTCTTACTTTTTCTGACTACAGTCTCAGAATCCCTATGACAAGCACATATCTCTGTACCATGAGGAGTCAATGCAGTTCTAAGTCATGATGAATTGTTGTTGAATTGATTAGTAGCCCTAGAAAAAAGTATCATTAACTTTTTGGAGTGTCCATCTTTGTGCCTTGGCTGACAAACATTCTGAGATATAACATTAACTGGAATATAAGAACCATGGATTCCATGTACTACATACTGTCCAAAACACCTCTGAACCATCAACTAATTTATTTTTGCTTTACTTTACATCACACTGTACTAAGCAGACTTCTCATTTGCTGCAATTCTCCTCCAAAATGTCAGTGAGATTAGGCTTGAGATTTCTATCATCACAATTGAGATTAATAAAAGAAAACATTTCTGTAGGCTATGAAGTGTCATTTAGACAAATTAATCATAACCCAAAGGAATACACTTATTTAATACTATTCCTGCACATCCCACTTAAAGAACGATTTATTTCCAATTACAATATAAAATTCTTTAAAAGTTGGTATGAATTATATTAACATAAATCTAATAATGTTTTAGAAGACAAGGCATGTTGAGCATCATGCAGTTCGAGTAATATCAGTGTCAAGGATAATAAAATTAAGATTTTTTTCATGTTTAAAAACAGTTGAGAGGACATTTGAGGATTTTCATAAATCTTAAAAACTGCAGTTTGGTTTAATAGATAAATTAGATTAATTTTAACTGAAGGTAATAGGAAATTAGAGGAATGAGGAGGCTATAGATGTGATCCATTCAAACTATTTTTTCACTTGAGAGTATAATAAAGGTAATCCTAAATTAATTTCACTTGTCAGTATTGGAAATTTCTTTTTCTTTTTCTTTTTCTTTTTTTTGAGACAGGGTTTTGCTTTGTAGTTCAGGCTGGCTCTGAGCTCACTATGGAGCCTAGGCAAGTTTTGAACTCAGCAATCCTCCTGTCTCTGCCTCCCGAGTGCTGGGATTACAGGCATGAGCCAGCATGCCCTGCACTGTGGTATGTGGTATTGATTTTTGGTGGGCATGAGTCTCCACGAGTATCGCTATATTTAATGCAGGGCACACTTAATCCCAGCCCCACACTCCTTATATACAGCCAACTCTAATAATCTTGCCTATGTCCACATGAGGAGGAAAATCTAGATACAAACCATAATAATAAATGAGGAAGAAGTTAGTATGCCAAGAAATTTCAAAAAAAAAATCTATGCTTAAACCTAAACTAATTCAAGCAGTGCACACATTTAGCAAAATAATAAGAAAATATTAACATATTAAAAACAATTATCTTTACATACAGGAAAAATAAATTGGAAATAATGACAGAAAATTATTTGACAGTAGTGAGAGATTAAAATTATTAGCAATAAATTTAATAAGAAATATGTAAATTTACCTGAGGAACATTTTAAAACCCTCTGAAAGATTTAAAAATAGGCTGAAACAAAAGGAAAGATGTGTTTTGCTCTTGGATAGGGTAATTCTATACTAGAAGATAGCCACTCTCATCAATTAATTTATAAAATCCAAATAATTCCAACAAAAATTCAAGGCATTTTAATATACTCATAAGTGAAATAAATAGGTCACAGATGTGCAAATATCGTATATTTTCTCTGATATGAGAAACTGAAGCTATAAATGTGTTCTAGAATGCATGATTGATATTGTGAAACAGTAAATATTCAAATGGTAATGCGGCCTGGGGTAAATAATAAAGAAAGAAAAAAATTGATGGTAAATAAAAGGAAACAATCTTTGTATATATGGGGGAGAGGTAGGGTGGGAAGGGGAGGGGAACAAGCTGATACAAATATTCTTATGGTAAAACAAACACAAGGTTAAAATGCTGAAGAAAGAACTATAAAATAGTATGACCTTTGCCCAACATTAAACAAAACACAATGTCTGTTTAATTAAAGAAGCACAGTAATGATACCTGCATAGAAATATAGACTGCTAGAGTAGAATTGAAAATTAAGAATCAAACCCAAATATGTTTAAAAATTAATACAGGCTGAAGACACCATTCCAAATCACTAGGGTCTATGATTATTGCTATTCCTTCATAATAAATGTATTATAATAACAGTAATAATTTGAAAAAGAGAAAAAATTAAAACATCTAACCATAAACAAGATAAATTTCAAATATATCAGATAACGTTAAAACAATACAAAAACAATAATGAAATACAACAGTACTAGAACAAAACAACTGAATTCTCTTCTAATTTTAATGTTAAGAAAATAGTTATAAATATGAATGAAAATCAGAGACCAAGCGTTTTTGAAAATGTGTGTGCGTGTGCGTGCATGCGTGTGTGTGGTAGGCAATATTTAAAATGTAAAAAAAAGCTGACAAATTCAGAAATATACTTAAAAACAAAAATCATAGACATAACTCACAAGTCTAATGTTTGAAATACGTAATATTACCAAAATTTGAAAAAAGAACATATACTCCAATAAAAGTATCAGAGATAAAAACAAGATAATCATATACATATAAAATATATATTGTACACATATTAAAGATCATTTGACTTCCTCATAATTACTGGACTACAAATTAAAATACTATGATTTCATATTACATCAATCTGGCAAGAATTAAAATAGTGTAACAACAAATCATATTTATGACATTTTAGAGAAACCATTACTTTCATCGATTACTGGTAGAATTGCATATTAGAATAACTAATATGAAGAAAAGTTAAAGGAGGAAAGGTTTAGTTTGGCTTGTAATTTGTAGAAGTTTCTGAAGAAAATTTGATATATCTAAGAAATATAGACATAAGATCATATCCTCTAAATCAGAACTTTAACTTCAAGGAGGCCACCCTACAGACACCTTTCAATAATGCAAATACATATGTGCACCAATTATAGTTATGAAATTATAATGGTTATTTATTAACTTTATAGAGAGGTGGAATTAGGTATGATACAATCACTAAATGCAGGTACATCTGAAAAGAGGAATGATTCTTTTATATATTCTTAATTTAAAAATAAAATATTGAACATTTGTTCACATGTTTCCTTGCTACCTTTACTTCATCATCTGAAAAATGTGTGTTCATTTCAGATGCCACTTTTGTTTTTTAATTTATTTTTTTTTTTTGAGACAGGGTCTCGCTTTGTAGTTCAGCCTGGCCCTGAGCTCACTCTGTAGCCCTCGCAAGCCCAAGCTCAGCGATCCTCCTGCTTCTGCCTCCCGAGTGCTGGAACTACAGGCGTGAGCCACTACGCCTGGCACTGTAGTGTGTGGTACTGATTGCTGGTGGGCGTGAGTCACCACGCTAGGTACTGTTCTATTTCGTTACCAGGGATCAAACCAGGGAGCTTGTGCTTGCTAGGCAGGAGCCGGAACCACTAAGCTAAATCTCCAGCCCAACAGATGCCTATTTTTGAATTGGGTCTTTAAATTTCGGGGGTGGCTGACTTTTTAAAAGTCTTTATATACTCTAGATAATAGTCCTTTGTCTGAAAAACAGCTGTTAAATTTTTTCCCATATTGTAGCTTGTCTTTTCACTCTATTGGTGGTTTTTACTTCCTGTGCAGAAGCTTTTTATTGAGATCTGAAATGTTGATTCTTTCTTCTAGTTCCCATGCTGCTAAAGCTTTGCTTATAAAGTCTTTTCCTAAACCAGTGTCTTCAAGAGTTCTATCTAACCTATCTTCCAGCAGGTTTAGTGCTTATGCCTTAAATTTAGGTCTCTAATCCACTTTGATTTTAGTTTAGTGTATGGCAAAAGTCAGATCTAGTTTTAGGCTTTGGCAGGTTGAAACTCAGTTTTTTCCAGCACCATGCATTTAAAAGGCTTTTCTCCACTGAGGATGTTTGGTTCCTTTGTAAAAGATGAGATGAAATATTAACCATTTTTTCCCAAAATTTAAAAAATGAGTCATGAATCTCAGAGAGGAAGAGAATTTCATAAGACAACTAGGTTAAGAAACATGATTTTCATCCACTGAGGATGTTTGGTTCCTTTGTCAAATGTGAGGTGGCTTAGTATGTCTGGAATTGTTTCTGGACCTAATCTCTTCCTCTGATCCTCAGGTCTGTCTATCATTTTACCAGTGCCATGCTGTTTTTATCACAGTGGGTTTGTAATATAGTTTCAAGTTGGGGATTATGATACTCCCTGCCATGATCTTGTAGCCTACAATTGCTTTGTTATTCTAGGCCTCTTGTGGTTCCAGATGAATTTTGGATTATTTTCTTTAGCTCTGTGAAATATATGTTGGGATTTCAATTAGGGTTGCATTGAATCTGTATAGGTATCTTTCAACTCCTTTGTTAGATTAATCCCTAGATATTTCATTTTTTGGATTCTATTGTAAATTTTTGCATCTATGTTCATCAAGGACATTGACCTGTAGTTCTCTGTTTGGTTGGGTCTTTCTCTGCTTTTGGAATCAAGGTAATCATTGTTTCCAGGAATGAACTTGGGATTACTTCCTCCCCTTGATTTCATTAAAGAGTTCAAGAATACTAGCATTAACTCTTCTCTAAAAGTCTTGTAGAATTCAGCAGTAAAGCTATCTCTGGTTATTTGAGAGATCCAGATGAAAATAACATTGAGATTCCATCTCACTCCACAAAGAATAGCTGCTATCAAGAAATCAACACATTTAACAAAATGTGGGGAGAAAAGATGCCTTCTCCACTGTTGGTGGGAATATAGACTGGTGCAACCTTTGTGGAGACTAGTGTGGAGTGCTTCAAAGGGCTAGGAATAGAGGCTCCATTTTACCCTGGTATATTCCTGCTAGAAATGTACACAAAAGAAATCAGATTCATATCATAGTGACATGTGTGCACCCATGTTTATATATATATATATATATATATATATATATATATATATATATATATATATATATATATATATATGGAGTAGGAGTTGTAGTGAGGGTAGGGAAAAGGGAATAATGAGAATCAAGATGTGTCATGTACAGTTACAAACCCTCAATGTTGAATGTGATCATAATGTATATATAAGCATACCAGTAAAATCAATTAAAAAATACATATCAAATGTTAAAGAGTATAGTCAGTGGGCTTTTATACATGCTGTGAAAAGAAATAGATGAAAGAAAAAAATAAAGCAAAACAAATCCAGAAAGTTAAATCAGAAATTAAAGAAATTGCTTATGTATATGAAGTATTTAGGAATGATGTAGAAAGTTGAACATTAAAATGCTTACTGAGGCTCAAATACCATTTTGCTGAGCATTTCTTTGAGCGTTTTATCTCTAGCTCTGTGTCTTAAAAGCATAGTAATACTTCATAAACCCATCAGATTGACTTAAAGATTAATTTAAGCAGATTTGTGAAACGGTGTTAGACATATAATTTTGAACAAGCCAAAATTGTGATAATATTATACAGTGATTGGCTAGGTAGAAATATTATAAGCAGCCAGATAGGGCTAGGTCCACAAAGGGGCCAAGACAAAAGAGAAATGCAGCACAGGTTTATCAGAGGCACATCAGTTGAAAACCAGACCTCAAGATGGAGACAAGATGACCATACCTATGTACTTTCTTTAAAAACCAGGCCTGATGAAGTCTAGCTAGGAATCAACCACCGCAGGGTGTGAACAGAGAGCTGTGGACCCACTGGTTCACAGGAGAATCTGTTTTTAGTATCCGCACGTGTCACGTGACTCATTTGCCAATTGGACAAGCATTACCTAAGTGAATGTACTTGTAAATTTATTGGATATTTATGGCTGTGGCCCATGTTGTACCCAAGTGGGTTTCCTTGGCTACCAACTTGCAACTTCTTCTGCCCCTCACAAGCATGCTTATCAGTAAATATCTTCCTATTTTTAAACTGTGTTATTCTTATTTTAAATTGAATTCTTTATTGGTACATTTTATATACAGTTCACAATCACATCAACATTGGGGAATTTGTACCAGTATGTGACACAAGTTAATTCTCAGTTTTACTCATGCCTACCCACCCACAACTCCCTACCCCTTATATACATGTTATTTCTTTTTCTTTCCAAATCATATTTATTTTTCCCCTCAGTATGTTCCCCCACCATATTCCCTTGGAATATTTCCTATTTCACAAAATCTATCATACATTCTAGAACTCATTTACATCTACAGGTTCTCATATCAGAGAAAATATATGGTATTTACATATGTGTGATCTATTTATTTCACTTATTAGTGGGTCCTTAAGGTATATCCATTTGCACATAAATGAATGAAACCTGTGCTATTCTTAGGACTCATTATTTTTATTTCTAGAGAACAAGAACTCAGTGTATCATATAGTGAACAGGTCAGGAGAATAACATTTCATATTTCATCTGATATTCCCATAACAGTAATAGAAATAATACTGGAGAGTGTGGGGGGGAAAGGAACTGACCTAAATTTCTTTTAAAAATATCATTTCTTCTATGTACTATGAAGGGGAAACAAAAAAAGAACTGTAGATAAATACTTCATTCTAGGTAATAATACTGTTTTCACAAAAATATGGTTTGGCAATTCTGAAATTAATACCAAATAAGTGCATGACTGTATCATTGCTAATGATAGGGAGGTGATTAAAAGGAGCTTGGGGACATGTGTTTCTGTGGGATTAAGAGTATCATTATCAACTTACTGTCTCCCATTCTGTGAAATATAGTGCTCACCTATTTTATCAATGGCCTTTCAAGTCAAACATAGCAAATAGACTCAGCTGGATGAGAATAACCCTATTGCTCATTGTCACAAGGGTTCAAAGAAGGCTAATTGCAACTGGAACTGTTTTGTCACTGTCAGCACAAGCAATAGTATTGCTAGTCTTGGAATTTACAAAATATTTGTTACTGTTCTTGTTTTTCTTTCTTTTCCTTTTCTCTTACTGGTCCCCTTTCTTCCCGCCCACCCTTCACTCCTCCATTATTCTCAAGGATTTGGAGAGGATACTTGGTGTTTCTGGCTGAGAAGAAATAAAACAGATAGAAAGGAGACAAGGATATTATAATGAAGAATTGTACTTTTCAGACTGAAGATGTAAATGCTCTGGAATATATGGTAGGTGTGAAACAGAAAATATTCAAAGGGAAATGGGGTGTAGGGGTAAGAAACAAGGGGAAGAAAAAATGTGATGGTAATAAAAAAGGGGAAACAAAGCTTATGGATATAGGGGCAGGGGGCTGTCGGGTGGGTGGGGCAATGGGAAAAATGAGATTTAAATTGTGTCATATACTGGTATGAATTCTCAATATTGTGTGTGATCATGACATGTATATATAATGTACCAATAAAGATTAAAATTTAAAAAGAAGAAGAAGAAGAGGAGGAGGAGGAGGAG
>PVIC010011004.1:0-42297 GCA_004025085.1 Thryonomys swinderianus
CATGTGCTGCAGCCAGCTGTTCGTTATCACTACAAGAGCAGCGGCAAACCTATGGCACATGTGCTGCAGCCAGCTGTTCGTTATCACTACAAGAGCAGCGGCAAACCTATGGCACATGTGCTGCAGCCAGCTGTTCGTTATCACTACAAGAGCAGCGGCAAACCTATGGCACATGTGCTGCAGCCAGCTGTTCGTTATCTCAAAGGTTCACCATCCCCCTCTGTAACAATTGAACCTTATATCAAGCGTTGACCTTACAGCTAACCACAGCAAAATGCTAAATAATCTTTTTCATCTGATAAAAGTATATCCTTAGGAAAGGCAAACATTTTCCTGGAACTAAAGAGTAAAAAGACAAGCAATTCAATGTCAATAAACATTGAGCAATGTGACAGATAAACATTTGTCTGTGGAACATTCGCCACAGCTATTTCCATGATCCGGACTTTGGGAGCTGTGAGCCAGAACCCGGCCCTGAAGAAAGGGCAAAGATCAAAGATGTTGAAGATGTGGGCAAATTTTTCCTTTTCATCTGTTCAAAGCCTCTGTGGACACTGTTCTTAATTTGGGCCAGGATTTCTCCCCCTCCCAAGGCCTACAACAGTGATGGCGAAACTTTTAAAGACAGAGTACCAAACTGTAACCCAAAACCCACATATCTATTGCAAAGTGCCAACATTGCCATGAAACCTGAATACTGAGGTTTTAATTTAGGAAGAACAACTCATACAATAACATGCTTTGCCTTAAAAGAAAAACATAAAAATAGAGTTTTCAATGATACAGACATCTTCTTACAACTTCTTATGCCATACAATGTGCTTTTCCATAATTAATATAATCTGTGCTGTCATACACAAGCTGATAATTTATCAAACCATGGCTGGGGCCGACTGGCTCACACATCCACAGAGAAGCCTTTGCCTGCCTGCTTCGGCAACAGTGCTGGCCACGAACAATGTACAGTGGACCCCTGAATTACAGCCTCAATCAGTTCCCAATTCTGGTTGTTGGTTGTGAGTTGGTTGTAAGTCAGTACAGCTAAGATCTAGGGTACTGGGGTACATGCTATAGATAAAAAGAGACAGATGAATCTTCCATTAACCTAATTAACCCAAGTTGTTCATATGTCAAGATGGTCGTAACTTAAGGGTTTACTGTAATGGCAATCTCTCACAGTAGAATTCTTTGAGAAATTTCATGAAATATTGATAACATTTGCACTCAAAACACTCTTTTCACTGCTCATACAAAAAATTCCTTTAAAAACACAAATGGTGTACAGAATTCATTTCTAATAAAAAACTGATTATTTTGCCAGTTATTAAATATTATAAGCCTTTATGGAGAAGGTCTACACACTTCTGTTGGGAGACCACATCCAGCTTCCACATGTTTTTCTTAAAGTTTTATTAAAAAGTTCAGCCATCTGTGGCTGCTTCCTACAGAGCTGAGTATGACAGTATGAAAGACCACATGCCCCACAAGCTTTCGCAAAACAGCCATCTGACACTTTCAGAAAAAGTTTGCCAATTCCTGCTTTGTCATATGCAAGATACTGTCTTGTTTTGTAGATGTTGTCTCCTTTAATCCTCACCACTACCCACTGCAGTAGCTTTACTAACTAGTTTTCTACAGTGAAAGAGACTGAACACTTGTTAGGTTAATACTAAATGGAGGGGAAAAAACAGCTCCAAAATTATTTTAATTCACAGCCTTGAACATTTTAGAAATCTCTGCAATTATTCCAAATATTCTTTTTAAAGACAACTAACTGATTTCTATAGAAAACTGCCTCTGAAGAAAACCTTTCCATTCTGTCTTTCTCTTTCCATATATCCTGAACATGAAACTCCCAGACAAACTGTCAACAGTGGTTGAGATTTTAAATGTATAAACAACCCAGATCTGCAGAATCAGAATCTTTGCTGAAGTTTGCAGCAAGTTTGATAAGCTCTTTAAATGATTCCTGTGCACATTAAATTTAAGAACCATTAGTCTGGAGTCCCTCTCTCAAAAAAGAAAAAGCTGCTTTCAGAGATTAGTCTACAAAATTTTTCATTCCTCAAAGCCAAACTCCTGCTCATGTTCATTCTGGTACTTTTGCTATGGTTGACACTGTTGGTCTTCTGCAAAAGATGTTAGCTGGGGAAAATATCCAAAATCCTCCTTTGTGACCTTTCTTTTTACTGACCTTGCATTTCAACTCTGCTGTAAGCTAGTTCCTTTGTTCTATCAATAGTCAAAAGTCACATTTGTTCTGTATTAATAAAGATGTTTTTTAAAAGAAATACTAAAACTACTATACATCATAAAATTTTAAGCAATCATTTCAAATAATAAACATTTTAAAAACATAACCAAGAGCAAGATTCGTCCTTGAAGCCAATCTTTCACCATGAAAGACTCGATTGACCTGTAACCTTTGGCTGCCACCCAGGGGCAGACAGTGCAGACTCCGGACAGAACAACTTCTCTTGTTTGTTCTGCCTATGATGAGTGGCAGCATCAGCGAAGCTAAGAAAAAGGCTTCTACAGTCTGATTCTGCTTCACCCACATCAGATACCCAAATGAGATAAAGGAAAATACCTGTGTGAGGAAAAAACTGGGAGAGGGTGAGGAAAAGCTAGAAGAATGATCAGACCACAGTGCCAATTTGTTCCCAGTGAAGGAGAGAGGGAAGAGAGGTGGAGACTGCTGTGCAGCTCGGATTTGGCAGAGCCCCTGAGGACTTGTCCAGTGCTCAGAGAGGCTGAGAGCCAGTCGTGCTTCTGCCACGTGCGCAACTAAAGCACTGTGTGAGGAGGCTGCTCCACGACGAGGAGGACAAGGGTCTAGCTAAGACTTGTATCTTAATACTACACTGCACTGCCCACCTATGCATGCCACATATTTTGGAAGAGAGATTTTAATTATAACCAATGCAAGGAATTGCGCTGTTAGATGTCCCTCTACTTTGAGCTCGTGGCCAGGAGGTTGATGGTGGCAGAGATCAGATTCTCTTGATGTTGAGCTATTTCAAGTTGTACCAACCTAAGCAACCTGGGTAAAATATTAAAAGGCAATACGTATTACAAGATGATTCCACTTATTTGTTTTTATTGCTGACAACTTATGCCATTTGGATGGTAGAACTAGTCCTTTGAATTTTCAGAAAAGCAGTTAAACACAGGGAGTATTTCATCAAGATGGTCTCTTTCTTAGAGACTAGAGAAGCTAAGCTGTGTACTTAGATTGGGATGGGTCAGAACAGGAAGAGCAAAGACCATGGAGAAGTAAACAGAAGCCATGTGAAAAGCTGTCAGATCAAAAGCTCACACAGGGGGACAGGGAGACCCCAGCTGCCACCCACATCACATATATTTTGAATTAGCTTCCAGTGGCCTAAGCTTGGAATGGCTCCTTTAAAGGTCTATCACATAAGAGACTAACTTGGATCCCTAGCTTCTCCCAGAAAAATAACATCATGAAATAACCCTAGATAAACCTCACAAGCAAGAACATATTGATGGCTATTAACTTATCATTTAACAATTACTAAGAACTTCTAAATGTCAGGCACTCTGGTGGATGGAAAGATGGAAGATGGAAAGAAAGGAAGAAAGGGAAGAAAGAGAAAGAAAAAGTTGGGCCAACTGTTGAGTTTTCATTGAGCTCTGCAGCATTTACAAAGAATTTCTGCAAATGTTATCTCACATAATCCTTACCAAAGCTTTGTATAGTGAAGTGAGGATGATTATCCCACTGTACAGATAAGAATATTAAGGGTTTTGATTCCTTTGCTGCTTCACCGCACTACACCATACTATTCCAAAACACCATGACATCTCTGCTAACTGCAAACTCCTTAGGAGACATAGAACACAATCCTCACTGAGAATAGTAGCTTTCCTACAAGCTTCTTGGGAAGCTATGAAGACATCTGAAGAAATACTAAAGAAAGTGGCTACTATTTGTACCAGACCTTGGATGGCAGAAGTATGGATCACTTGGCTGGAGATTTAGCTCAATTGGTACCAGACCAACCTTGGATACACAAGGGCCCAAGTTCAATCCCCAGTACCACACACACACACAAAAAGTCTGGATCACTGACTCACCAACACTGGCAGAGACAAGACATATTTCAACACAGTGTGTGGCCTTGAGGTGGCCTGGTCCTCCCTCCAGCTCCTTTTCATGCTTTCACTCTGCAAAAGTGTTTTTAAAAAGGACAGAAGCAAACAAGCAAAAACCTTTAACATGACTTGTATAGGTAGGGAGCCTCTTGATGCTTTTGTGCAGGAATTAAGTTGTACATGGTATTTTTTGGAGGGAGAAAGAAAAGAAAGTTGTTTAATTTATAGTTAGGCCTAAAACAGTGACTTCTTATGTTTTCCTTCCCCTCTAAAAGTCTACTATTCTAATGATGAATCACAGCAGGGAAAAGAAAGGAAGGAAGGAAGAAAGATTCAAGAAGATGACTTAGAAATAAAGAGAAGGAACCAAATAAAGAGCCCGCCAATACCTCGCTCAAAAGAGCTTAGGTGTTAAACATGAATAAGTAATCCCCAAATCTCAGTATCTTGAAATAAAACAGAGTATTTCTCTTTGATTAGTGCCCATTGCAGGTAGGCTCTGCTCTCCATGGTCATACAGGTGTTCCTGCTTCTAGACAGTTGTTAGTTACCACGCCGGAGGAAAAGAAAGTCCTTAGGAGTCCATATTGACAATGGAACGGCCCATCCAACGAGGACACACGCTACTTAACAGTACTTTGTTCCCAGTTCTTTGAGCGGAAAGGTCACATATCCCCAGTCAACCACTAGAGGGCCATGAAGTACAATCTTACCATCTTAGCAAAGGCACAAAGTCCATAATACTTCCTAAAAATCACATTAATCTATTAGGCTCTAGCTCCATTTGAATAAGGGGATACAGAATTTTCCTCATCCTATGCCTAATGTAAAAGTAACAAGAAATCCTACAAACAGCAGAAAGTGAAAGTTTTCTTTGAAGGATAGTCTTCTCATTTTTAATTAATACAAATTTCTGGGTAATTAGGGAAAATGAGATAATGAAGTGACCAAATTCATCTTTGGCCATCACTTTAAAGTCCTTTGACACCTCTTCCATTAGCCACATGTCTGTTAAGGCCCAGGGCCCTCCATGATATGTGCTATTTACAGGTCAAGGCAAACACTGATTTTTTTTTTTTTTTTTTCTGTTTGGAGACAGGGTCTCGCTTTGTAGTTCAGGCTGGCCCTGAGCTCACTATGGTGCCCAGGCAAGCCGCCGCGAACTCAGCAATCCTCCTGTCTCTGCCTCCTGGGTGCTGGGATTACAGTAAACACTGATTACTGATCACTCTATCCTCAGTGTATCTCTGGCCCAATGTCAAACATGTCTTGGTTTTTAAAAACATACTTGACCCAGTAGGAGCCTAGGAGGCTTACTTTCTGGGTAAAAATTAAGTTTAAAGTTAACCAAATATCATCGTTTTCATAATTACAGAAAGAGTTAACAATGCAAACACTTTGCCAGATATTATAAAGCCAGAAATAAGACTTGGGTGATCCCAGTGAGCAAACGGCATGTTCAGTCCTTTACACGGCCCAAATCCAGAGCCAAAGGCTGTAGTTACGTGCTATTAAAATCAAGAGAAAAGACTTGCTTTGCAGGAGCATCTCCCTGCTTCAGTCCACCAATGTCTCTTGAGCCTGCCCTCGGTGACCGTGGCAGATACTGCTGTCCCCATTGCCATCACCAGCATCCACAGTACTCACTACACTCAAGTGTCTGGGTAGGGATTACTTCATCCAACCACCATGACTCTCTGAAGCAGTTGTTACCATACTTATTTTAAACTGGAGAAACTGGAGCTGATAAAAGAAGCTATACAGTTTTTCCAAGGTTACTCTCATACTAGCTGGTGAACACAATATTTGAACCCAGGACTTGTGACTTCCACGTGTTTGTTATGATTCTTCCAAGTGCCTGGGCAATCACCTACATTTTAAAATAACATAAAAATAATAATTTTCTCTAACTGTTAAATGAACCAAAGCTCTTAAAAGTGAAGTTTTTTTTTTTGTAACAGCCATTCACGTGATCACTGTATGTTATTCTTGTCCTTTTGAAGACTCAAAATGATAAGACATGAGGTTGATAACTCCATAATTTGATTTACAACTTGCAGCCAGTATTTTTACTAGCATTTCACTTTTGCAATTAACCAATGAGTTAAAATATAAACAACCTTGGCTTCCAGATTTTGCATCACATTCCTTATCTCTTAGACCTCTCTGTTATTCATCTTCTGTGCGTGGGACTCCCTGGTCAAAAGTGGCTCGTGCTATTTCGGTTTCTGCTACTCCAGAGTTCTAACGGGCAGAGGACTGTCACAAGTAACTACAAGGACATAAAGTAAGTAAGTGATCAGATGTTATCTGACTCCTTTGGATAAAGGTGGGGCTAGCATTTTCCTGTTTTGTTATTACACTTCAGGGCAGAACCGTATCACCAGAACACAGTTGCCGCTGCCCCTTTATAGTCCCGGAGGAACTGCCAAGAAACTGCTCCAAGGTAAGGAATGCGTACAGCAACACAGAAAAAGCAGATATTGAGTTTTCTGTGTACACTGGTAAGTACACTTCCGGGTAAATTATTAACTAATGGGGCCAAGTATTACATAGAAAACTTATATTTCTAATGCAAAGGGAAGTCAGTGAGTTTTCCTAAATATAGTGCTTTTGCCGGGCGTGGTGGTTCACACCTGCAATCCAAGCACTCAGGAGGCAGAGGCAGGAAAATGGCCCAGAGTTCAAGGCCATCCTGGGCACCATAGTGAGCTCAGGGCCAGCCTGAACTACAAAGCCAGACCCTGTCTCAAAAAAAAAAGAAGAAATACAGTGCTCTCATCAACAGCTTCTAGCATGGTCTGAGACAATGGTCTGGGAGGTTGTCGACCAAACGTTCACATTCAGTACAAGAGGGGAGTGAGAAGCAAGCCATCTCTGAAATTTTACTAAGTTATGCTGACATTTTTGGTCATTTTTCGTACTGTTAAGTGTTCATGTTCTGCTCTGTGAATTACATCAATATCCCTTGATTTTCATGCTACTGTCAGATCTTTTTCATTAATCCCACCTCCAGTTAAATTCACAGGCATAAATATCAGGGTTTTCAAAATTACTTCACTGCCGTCAGTCTTACAGAGGGAGAAACTGAGTCTTGGTCCTGGTTATTCTTAGAGTTTCCTCCCTGTTGAAGAGAAATGCTATGACCTTGTACCTGGCAGAAGCCCTGAGAGCTCTTCTGCTCAAAGGAGGCCGATTCTGTCTGGTCCCGCTGAACTACAGTGCCGACCTGGAGAAGAACTTCTATATATTGTTCATTTGATAGAGGTTATTCTGAGACAGGAATCTCTGACCTAGGATGTTAGCTACCACCAAATATTTGCTCAATGATCTTTTTAAGTTGAAACACTCGTAAGGTAATAAATGCATCCAATTTACCCAACGATAAATCAGCCTATTGCTAAATATTTGGGCAACAACGATTACAGCCCAAGCACACTGCTTAGGACCTGGGGGAAGGGGAAGAAAAGTCAAGGGAAATGTACTCCTTGAGGAAAACATCCCCGCATGCCGAGAGAAGACTTAGAGACAGGATCGAGGTATCAGCAACATTATGCAGATCCTTCTTGTGTGGTACAAACCACAGTTCCTTCGAGAGAATCGAGCTTACCATGGGGTCAAGCAGCATGGCTCTCGCTCGAACTCTGGGACTCACCTCCTCCCCTCTGTGGCCACTGAAGTCCCTTTTCCTGCACGATGCTCCAGCCTGTGCTTGAGACCTCGCCCTGGCGCAGCGCTTCACAGAGACAGCTACGGTCGGTACTGTTGGGGCGGACTTCCCCGCCAGGCTGACCTGTCCTCCAGGAAACGCAGCTGGCGCAGTTCGTGGTCTACACTCCAACACTAAGCCTCAGGCGGAGCGATACACAAGCCGCTCACTCAGTGTCTGATGTAAAAGAATGAATCGCAGAATCTGAGGGCATCTGATTCCGCTCTCCACGTGAACGATTAGTTTCTGGTTCCTATTACCTCCCCAAAAACTGTTACCTAGATCCTGCCTGACTAAAGCCGACTCCACCCTGGGCTCTCGCAAAGTGCTTGTCGTAGGCAGACGTTGGCACGGTTGAGACAGGCGCTGGGATGTTGCGCTGCTTTGCAAAGTGAGCCTAGGGCAGTTCACTTCCTTGCCCAAGGCCTCCACGGTCAGCTACTGCGCAACCTGCTTCCCTGTGTCCAGACTAACAATGGAGTGGCTGCGTTCTCTCCTGCGGAACCTACTGCTTTCAGTGAGCAAGTGTAGACCTGAAACTCAAACGGCCCAAGCGAACATACATATCGCACCGGTGCTTGCTACACGAAAGCCCGTTCCCTCTGTCCACGATCCCTCCCCTGGACACCAGGGCAGGAGGAACACTACCAGTCCCGCTCCAGAGAAGTGGCAGCTCCCCTGGGGGCTCCCCTCCGTTTTCAGTGAGGTCGCAGGAGGAAAGCTGCCTTGCCCTATTCCCAGCACAGCTCTGGGAAATGATTCATCTTCCTCTCAGTAATCTGCTTGGCTTCCTGCTTTCTGCCAGGGCTACACATGTCTTGCTCGGCTCCCACCTGCTGACTCCAGAGCCAGCCTGCTTTGATGTACAGCTGCAAAGAGCCTCTTTCCGATGCAAGCCCCTCTATTTCCTGCAGTCGTTTTGTTCACACATCTGGATGCTCCTTATTGTATGCCTATGATGTCTCCCAAAAATGAATGCATTGTAACTTCTCTTGCAAATGAACAGAATGAAGCCCAAAGGGGTGAGGAGTTTTCCTGGGTCTCCAAGCTGACTCCTAATAGAACAGGCTCTGAAACAGGTATGCCTGGACCCAGTACCCGCGGCTCAGCTGCCTCTCTAAATGCAAGGTCACTCCTCGTCTCACACCGAGGAAGGGGGAAATTATGTAAGTTTTCTGTTGTACAGTATCTGTCAGGGCCTCAGGCTTGACTTTCTCTAAAAGGAATCGAGTAGCTCTTCCGTGGCAAATCGTATCCTATTGCTAGAGGAAACAGCCCACCCTGCAACACTTCAATGGACAATGGAAAAGGGACCTTTGCATTCAAGGAAACACGGCAAGGAAGCTATTATTACTTTCTCCACTTTACAATGCCCAGGAATGTTAAATAATTTCCCCCAAGCTCACGCAGTAGGAGCTGACAGAACGGGCAGTTTAATCAGCATCACCTCCTCCCAGGTTAGCTTCCATAACCTGTGCCAGTCGCGACCTGTCCGTTCCCTAGAGGTGAGTCGGTATCAGACGGAGCGGAGGGGTCTTCCCTGGCTCCCTGCCCCTCCCTCCCCCACGGTAAGCACAGCTGGAGCCTCGGCGTGTGACGGGGACGTGTCCTGTGCCATCCTCACGGGAGGGCCACAAGTGCCGGGGCCCCTGCTCCCAACTTCACCCCACCGGCTGCCATGTGTCTCTGAGCGGGCGCCCACCCCAAGCTGCGCCTCGGCGCCGCAGGTGGCGGGCGAATGTCCGACAGGGTGAGCCGCTCCTGGTCGGCAGCTCTAGGCTGGAGACGGGGGCTGCAGGCAGCGCAGTCCGGAGCGCACGCGCTGCCCACAGAAGGCTCCAGTTTCAGCCGCTCTGCTGAGTCCACAGCCTCAGGCACCGCGGCACTCGCGCCTGGTGTCAGCTCCAGTCGAGGGGCGGAAACGTAACTAAGTTCAGGGGTTAAACTAGCAACCTGAACATTTCTCTCTGCACATTCACACACGGAGAAGCCTCCAGAAGACTCACCCTGAGCAAATCCCTTAATCTTCCAGATCCTTTTCCTTGGTCTGTTAGAGCAGCCAAGGGTGCGGTGAGGGCTTCTGTGACTAAGAAGCTGCCCTTGGTTCCCCCACACAGGAACATGGCCCGCCGAGTGGCAATCGTGGGAGCCGGGGCCAGCGGCCTGGCCTCCCTCAAGTGCTGTCTGGAGGAGGGACTGCAGCCCACCTGCTTCGAGAGGAGCGACGACCTTGGGGGACTGTGGAGATTCTCCGTAAGTGGGCTTTCACCTACTCCTACCCGCCTGTCAGAGTGGCTTTGCGGGTGGCGAACAGAGGTCTGTGTTTCTTCCACTTGGGCTCATTGCTCTGGACTGACTAGAAATTTCTGCTGGAAGGAAACGGGGCAGACAAGGCCACTGAAACCGTAACTGACGGAAACGGGCTCAGCTCTGACGGGAGGTGGGTGAGCAGCCTTCCTAACTTGACCCGGGGCTGTGAGGAAGCGCTGCTTTCAGAGAAGCCCGCCAAGTGAGGAAGAGAACGGAATGAGGGGCTCAGGGTCGTCCAGCACCGGGGAGCAGGACCCGAGCCTGCAGAGCTTGGGGTTCGGGCTCCGTCCGCCAGACCCGGCTGCTCTTACTCCTCTCCCAGCCTTGTTTCATCAAGGTCAACCTGACCTCACTGTAGAGGGGTTCCATAATTGGGTCCTGCTGGCAAGCAGTCCCAGTCCATGCCAAGAAATACAGAATTTGGGGTGGGGGTCCTTGTGCTCTCTGAGTGGAAGAGAAGTCATATTACCAGTTCTCACCAGGGCTACAGTCTGGATTGGAAAGCGATCCTTGACTGGCCTGGACCCGGGGATCACGACGGCCCCACTTCAATCCACTGAGACCCTCGGGCCAGGCAGCGAAAAGCATTCTGTGAGCTCTACGCCTCAGCCACAGAAGCGCTTTGATCAGCTCTCCTCAAAGCTCCTAGTTTCGCTCATTCCAGAGAAAAACATTTCCCATGAATTTTAATTGTGCTAAAGAGAAACCTGGCAAGAATAAAGTAAAATGTCAAAGCGCCCAACCTCCAATCCTCTGAGGAGCCGAGAGAAAGACTTACCAAAGGGGAAGATTTCAAACTGGGATAAGGTGATTACTTTCCAACTCAGTGAGCAGAGCTTATGGGAGGTCAGGGTTACAACTTTAATCCCATCTCTCCAGCATAGCTCGGCTCACATACAGAACTGCGTAGGCACCCAGCCAGCAAATGTGACCATCAACATACAGAGACTATCCAGAGGGGACGAGGTAAAGCAGTGTGTCTGTTCCCTTCATTCAAACTGCATATATTCCAGCAGGATGGGAGGATCCCAACACATGTGCCAAAATTCTCTTCCTGTCCCTGCCCACTGCATACTTAACCAATAACCAGGCAATCAACCTTTTCCATTATGAGTCTGAGATTCTTAACATGACAGTTCAGATAAACACAACAGATCGATCAATTGAGAGTTGGCTTGAAAGACTAATACATCCAGCTAAATTGGGAATTATCTGGATAAGGCAATTTCAGTCAAAGGAAAATGCAAATCCAAAGATCAAAAGCTTCTCTATTCTTCTTGAGACACCAGAACAACTGCCCCTTATTTAGGTCACAAACACCTAATTATTAACATGAACATTCATCTAAGAACCAAAAGAAATGGGTCAAAATCCAACTGTATCCGCTGGCATGATATGAAAAAGGTCTCGCCTTACCCTGAGGAGCTGTCAGGCAGATAGAAAAGGCTAAGACCTTGTAAATCAGAAACAGTGTTGTGGACATTTAGAGAAGGGCTGGACTCTAGCTACCTATAGAGCCAAAGGAGCTTCGTAGAAGGCATAGTCTGTGATGGGCTCCGGAGGGCACCAGCGGTCAGCAGGGGCTGAGCAGCAGACACCTGGAAAGGAACTAGGAAAGAAAATGTGCCCGATCTGTTTGGAAACTAAAACAGCCTGTTGGTGCCTGTGGTACATGTTAGGGGAATAATATGAAGAATTGAGTGAATCAATAGGTTCATATTCAGTCCACATACAATCCATAAACTAGCAAATCTAAGCAGATTGCATACTGTTATGCTTTCTTTGTGTGCATAATGGGAAGGACTATGTTGTTTGTGATCAAAGAGGAAAGTCTTGGATAATATGAAAAGATTGAATACAGGAGTCCAAATCGGAATGAGATCTTGCCCCCCACCAAAACAAGTGGAACTGTAGGCACAAGTAGCAAGGTTAGGCATGGAAAGCCAGAAAGACAAGAGACACCTTCTCCAGAAACTGTAGGGGAGGGAACGTGAAGGCAGGAGAGAGGCCCAAGAGCACACACACCAGGGGCCCCACTTCCTTCCGGAAAATATGGCACCTGGGGGGAGGATGCAGAGGATGTCAGGGTGCTAAGTGGAGACGGAGAATTAGAGAAACAAAAAAGATCAGGAAAAATTGAGGTGAGCAGAGGATCAACAAGATGTCTCAGAGGATTGTCAAGGTAAAACGACTCCCTTTAACAAGGTATTCCACTCCTCTTACATAACTTACAGAATAAAAACATAGGACCAATTTGAAAAATAGATATATTTGAATTTCTAGTGGCCTGGGAAACAGAAAAATCCCCACCACACACTTTTACTTAGCAGCCCTATTGAGATACTTCAGCTGTTTGAAACGCCTCCGAACTACTTTGAGATTCCCTTAAAGGCTGAAGGAAAATTCCTAAACTAGGTGGTTTTTAAGGTGCCTTCCAGCTCCAACGTGCTGTGAGTCTTTGGAGGCTTTCCAGAAACATTCCCTTTTCTTCTCTTTCCCCAGCACACACACACACACACACACACACACACACACACACACACACACACACACACACACACACACCCTACAGGAGAGAAGTCAGAGGTATTTTGGCATGCAGAGGAGGAAGCCCAAACAAGCCCTGCAGGAATTACTAAGGCTGTTCTTCCTTGGAGATGTATATACCAAGTGGGATCCTCAGAGTATAACATAAGCAGCAGGACCACAGAGCAAAAGGAGGCAAAGTGCAGAAATCCAACAAAACAGCTTCCGTTTCTAAATCGGAAGAGCCGAAGAGAACAGAGATTATAAATCACTACCCATAACACACCAAGGGTATGAAGGTGGGTGCTCCCAGCCACCACACCCTGAGGAAAAAGGGTGCTGACAATGTGCAGGGGGAAAACCAGCTTATCACAGGCTGGGACAGGAGAGAGAGGACCGCAGTCATTAGAAAGCACTGGGACACGCTGGGAAGAGCTACCTCTAGTGGACCAGCTCCGCAAGTGCAGGGGACCCAGCTGGAATTCTCGCGCGCTGGGTCAACTCTTGCAGAGTCCTGAAAGGGAGGGCCTCACGGGAGCGACACTAAAGGTGGATGACCTCAGTTATAAAGTGGTAGTTGGAGAAACAGAACCTGAGGGTTTTGCATCACTAAAAATCTAGAAGTAATCAAGTCTACAAGTAGCAACACATTATGCTTCATCTTTCAGATTCCTGTAGCATGTTCCAAGGTGTAATAATCTTCCAGGCCTGATAGCCTTCTTCAGTCTCCTCAAGACCTTTTCTTCTTCTCATGCATCCTTTCATTTATTCAGCAACCGCTTACTGGTCACCTACGACATGTCTTAAAACCCCGCACATTTTTACTTTCAGTGAGGGTAATGTGAAGGGTCAACACACTTCATCTCCTTAAATCATTCAGAAGTTTTCCTTAGCGATTTCTTTCTTTTTGGTAAACCTCATTCCTACCTACAGCTGTTCTTTAAAGGCTTTATTTCTAAAATTCCAATAACCTTAGTAAGTTTGCTTGTATTCATATATGTAATAAATATTTACCATTTTATTTTTTTAAAAAACACATCTTCAGGCTGGAGATTTAGCTCAGTGGTTCCGGAGCCTGCTTTGCAAGTGCAAGGTCCTGAGTTCGATCCCGGTAACCACATACAATGCTGGGCGTGGAGACTCACACCCACCAGCAATCAGTACCACATACCACAGTGCCAGGCATGGTAGCTCACGCCTGTAATCCCAGCATTTGGGAGGCAGAGGCAGGAGGATCGCTGAGTTTGAGGCTTGCCTGGGCTATATAGTGAGCTCAGGGCCAGCCTGAACTATAAAGCAAGACCCTGTCTCAAAAACAAAAAAACAAAAAAAAAAAAAACTTCTTTATCCAGTCTGGAGTTGATGGGCATTTGGGTTGTTGCCAAGATTTAGCTACCACGAATTGAACTGCTATAAACAAGGGTGCACATATGTCACTGTGATATGAATCTTGTAATTCTTTTGTGTATATCCCCAGCAGGGGAATGGCAGGGTCAAATGGGACCTCTAATCCTAGCTTTTTGAGGAATCGCCACACTGATCTCCATAAAGGTTGTACTAGTCTACATTCCCACCAACAGTGGAGAAGGATTCCTTTTTTGCCACAACTCACCAGCATTTGTTACTGGCTCATTTTGAAATAGCAGTTATTCTTTGTGGGGTAAGATGAAATCTCAGTGTTGTTTTCATCTGTATCTCTCGAATGACTAGTGCCATTGAGCATTTCTTCATATAGTTCTTAGCTGTTTTTACATCTTCCTCTGAAAGTGTGTTTTTTATAAAATGGAGTATCACTCTGCCATAAATAATGAGGAGGTTGAGTCACTTATACTCAAATGGACACACCCTAAGGATGTACTGATAAGTGAAATAAATATGTCACAGATGTGTAAATATAGTATCTTTTTTCTGGTATGAGAAACTGAAGATGTAAATGAGTTCTAGAATGCATGAATGATACTGTGAAATAGTAAATATTCAAAGAGAAATGGAGTTTAGGGGTAAGTAATGAGGGGAAAGAAAAAACTGATGGTTAAAAAAAAAGAAAACAAAGCAGGTATATATAGGGGCACGGGTTGTAGGATGGGTAGAGGATGGGGAAAAATGAGAATCAAGTCATCTCATATACTGGTACAAATTCTCAATGTTGAGTGTAATTGTGATGTCTATATATAACGTACCAATAAATTAAATTTTTTAAAAAGAATAACAATAAAATTAATTTTTAAAAGCTGTAAAAAATTTATTAAGTTCCTGTTAAGCATACTGGGGTACACCTGACAGGACCCTACTCCCATTCTCAGGTTCCCCCCACTTTCTCTGAGGTTGCCACATCTCTCCTGTGCTGTGGGCCCGGAAGCTGGGCCCTGTGCTCCAGTGCCCTGTGCTCTCACCAGGGAGAGGGGTCAGCAAACAGTGATATTGGTTTCAACTAAAGGAAAAGAAGAAAGAATGGCCCTTGAAGGTCAGGGACTATGAATGATGCCAGTATAGAGAGGCCTCTAGTTAGGAGTCTCAGTATCATTTTCAGTCTACTTTAAAGATGAGAATAGATCTTTGATCTGACAAATTATTTTCCCATTGTCAACAGGCTCAAGAAAGTAAGTCCCCTTAAAAGTTATAGAAAAATTACATGGTTAACAGTTAACCTTTTTTGAGAGCTTATCAGACACTGTTTGAAATCCATTGCAGCTATCACTTCATTCACCTTAGAGTATGCACCTCTGATGTTCTCACGTATACAGGAGAATACTGAGACACAGAAAGGTTAAGAAAATTCCAAAGATTCCCCAACTAAAATCTGCAGAGTGTGCATATGGACGCAGGTGCTCTGACCCAGTACTGCGCTGTGAGCCCCAACTTTCCACACCTTTGCAGGCCTTTCACAGCTCAGGAATCAGACACATCCCAGCTGTGCTATGTGGAGTCCCAGTGAGTGCCTCCGGCATGGTGATCTCCACTGTGCTGCCCACCGGAGTGGAGCAGAAAGCCAAGAACCCACCAGGCCTGCTGTTACTCACGTCCCTTTTCCACACTCCATCTCTCTTCTCTTCCCCGCTCCCAGCCATTTTTCCCTCCATGAGAACAAAATCTCCCCCTAAAGGGCCCCATCGATTCGCAGTGGGCACGAGCTCCCACACTCAGAGTGCCAGGGCAACTGGCAGAGCCACACAGGGATAATGCCGGGAGTGTCTGCGGCTGAAGAGGTTCCAGGAGAAGCCCAGAGGCCTGGGAATCACCCAGACAGATTGCTCTGGAGGCGAGACCCAGAACCCACAAATGACACTTAGAAGTGCAGGAACCCCTGTTCCTTGTGTGTGTGTGTGTGTGTGTGTGTGTGTGTGGTAAACACTCCAGAATTTATAATTTGCCAGCAGAGAAAAAAATCAGTGGGAGGAAAGAGAAGAGAACAGAATTCATCTTGGATTGCGCCCTAAGGGCTGTTTCCTTCATAAACCAAGCTTCTCGTGTGCTATCATCTGTGACGCATTATTTCACAATAGCTGTTTCCTGGAAGCTCTGCTTCTTCCTACTTTCTGCAAGGCAGAGGGGGTTTTAACTGCCTCAATTTTTGCATGTTTGTTCATTTGCTTTAAAGACTTATAAAATTCAAAATTTGTTGGCTTTTCCAATGCTGAGTCCCCATCTGTAGGAGACTACTATATTGATTACCCCCAAAGCGATCTGTAAGCAGTGCAGGCTGTAAAGAGTGAACCTCACAAGTGGCTTGTTTGGGGTGTCCAGCCAAAGCTTATGTGCCAAAGCCAGAGTAGCTCGCACCCAAATTCCGTTCCAATTAAAACTTTCTTAACTGGAAGGACAGTGTTCTAATTAGAACCATATAGTTTGTCTATTCTGTTCCTAATTTGAAAATACTTTGTTTGTATCAGTTTCCATAGAGGACGTTCACAACTGAACGTCCTGCCCTTCCATGGAGCTAACCTTTACACCAAATTATTATGAATAAAACTCAGGGGCTTGGACTGGCCAGAGCCTTTGTCAGGTGCACCAGCTTGGTCAGCTTGGTACCCTGCATTCTGTCTCTCTCACTTCTGTCTTTTAGTTCACCTCCCTCAGGCCTGTATTGTACACTGGGCAGGAGACTAGAGCCCACTGCCAATGCTTCCAGGAATGCTTCAGGGATCTCCAGTACTCATTACTCTCTAAGGTTTAAACATGCCATGTAAAAATGCTTTAAGTTTTGGAACTACTCTTCTGAAAATCTTTACAAAGTATATTATATATAACTACTTCTTTCAACAGTATGTGTGCCAAATTTAGCCTGTATTATTATTTACTAAAACATGATCATATTAACAGCAAAGTACTTACCATGTGATTTTTTGGAAGCCACAGGAACATAAAGGAAAGTTGGCCTTTCACTAATTGATTCAAAATATTTATATTTGATGATTTTTCTGTCAATCCTGCAGTTTCTTCTTGCTGTTTATTCTCACTTCAACATTATAGTTCTTTATAATTATTCTTCTTATTCCTATAACCTGGAGGAAAGCTGATTAATGTTTGATTAAATCAAATCAACTTTGCATTCAATTCTAATATCCACCTTCAAGTCTGATGTTCTAAAACTGTACTGTCCAACACAGCAGCCATTATTCACATATAATTGTGAAACATTTGAAATGTAGCTCCTATGATTAAGGAACTATATTTTTGTTTCATTTAATTTTAATTATACTCTGTAGTTATTATAAAACTTCTAAGTACATTTAGATCAACTTGGGTATTTGAATACACTTTTTCTAATGAAAATTTAACATTTGACTCTATATGTATAAAACTTACATCAGATTTTTGAAGCTAATATGAGAAAAAGAATGAAAATTATTCTGTATTGATTACATATTGACATTTCAGCATAAGGATATATTTAGTTTTAGGTGAAGTATACTTTTAAATTTAATTTCGTTTCTCTCTACCCTTTAACATGAGTAGGAAAAAAGTACACGTAGCCTGTATATGATTTCCATCACGTTCCTATAGGTTAATGCTATTGTAAAGCCCTTACTCAAAGCATGGTCCACAGAGTAGCAGCATGTAAATAAAATATGCAAATGTATTTAAGGAGTCTGTTAAGAATGCAGAATCTTGCTGGGCATGGTGGCTCACGCCTGTAATCCCAGCACTCAGGAAGCAAAGGCAGGAGGATTGCTGAGTTCGAGTCTTGCCTGGGTTACATAGTGAGTTTAGGGCCAGCCTGAACTACAAAGTGAGACCCTGTATCAAAATATTTAAAGAAAAAAAAAGAGAATGCAGAATCTCAGTGTCATCCAATCATAACCAATCAGTTTCCTCCTGTTAATAAGATTTCCCGGCAAATCTTACAACAGCCAATGGCACTAGGCAGTATCTAGGGAGTTTTAGAAGTTGTAGCTTCTCAAACTGTATAGAACAACTAATTTTCTTAATTTTTATTTAATGACAGACTAATGTTACACATCATAAAAATTAATATGAAAAATGTACAACTTAATAAATAAAAAAGTTGCATAGAATCAGAAATCATAAAATTAATTTGAATAAATATCATTAAACAGAACAGAAATAAGAGAGACCAATTGCAAAATGGACACATTGTTCTTCAAAAATAAGTATGATAAGAAATTAATATAGAGAAGAGAGAATTACTACTACACTTTTGGCCAAATAAAATATCTGTGTAAAATGGCACTTTGCTTTATCAAACACCTGTAGGAACACTTTTTGAACACACTCTATTGATGTTTCTAAGGTTTATAACGTGAGAATTAAGCATGCTTCTTATTGATCAATAAACATAATCTAAACAGGGTTCATGACAATGTTCTTTCTAGAAAAATGTAAATTTAAACTATTTCTAAGTAGCAATTATATTTAAGGTAGAAGAAAAAAGTTAATGGTTATGTTGATTTGAAGGGAAGAAAAGATTTTTTTTGTTTTTCTTTTTGAGACAGGGTCTCGCTTTGTAGTTCAGGCTGGCCCTGAGCTCACTATGTAGCCCAGGCAAGCCTCGAACTCAGCAATCCTCCTGTCTCTGCCTCCCGAGTGCTGGGATTACACGCGTGAGCTACGACGCCCGGCACTGTGGTATGTGGTATTGATTGCTGGTGGGCGTGAGTCTCCACGCCCAGCATTGTATGTAGTTGCCGGGGATCAAACTCAGGACCTTGCGCTTGCAAGGCAGGCGCTGGAACCACTGAGCTAACCCTCCAGCCCTGTGGTATGATGCTTTTAATTCTTTCTGAAATATATAAGAGAAGAGATTTTTAAAAGCAATTTCAGCAAATTTAAGGTATTCTTTTTAAAAATGTTATCTTCAATCTTTTATTAGGAGGCAGTTCAAATGATTTGTCCCATAATGTTAGAGTTGAATGTTATCTTCAATAAAATAAAGTAATTGAAGTTTTGAAGCACTTTAGATAATAGTTTCAAATTAAACTTAAAGCATCATACAATATAATGCAGTTCTACTATGTGTGATCAGTGAACAGCTCGTACTCACTCAAGTCAGCACACAGGTTAGACAAGTAGTCAAGACCAATCGATGTTCTGTGCAACAAAAATGAACCCCTATGCTTGGAAATTGAACAATGTCAAGTTATTGCTATAAACTGTGCTAATTGTTTACTGTCAGTCTCCTATTTGCCACAGATTAGTAACCACCCGCTCCTGATACTGCTCTACAAACTACTTTTGGTTAGCAGCAATTTAAATGTCTAAGCTTAATAAAAGACTTAAATAGTCATTGTTCTTGGAAGCCTTCTAGCTTCTGGATTTCTCCCTATATTTGGAATAAGTGGGGCTGTCAGATGGGGAGCTGCAGATAAGGAGGTTATTATAGTCAGTGCATAGCAACCAAGAAGAAATGGAGAGTTAAAACTTTTCCTCTGTGACTAAGTTACATGCAATTCTAGGTGTATACCCTTTAGATATATAGCCTCAATGAATATGTAACCCTTTAGAGAAACAGAGTCAGTTATTTCCATATGTGAGAATTGTGTTCATATTTACCCTTGCCTATCTGTATAAAATTTTTATTTCCAGGGGCCAGAGATTTAGCTCAGTGGTTCCAGCGCCTGCCTTGCAAGCGCAAGGCCCTGAGTTCGATCCCAGTAACCACATACAATGCTGGGTGTGGTGACTCACACCCACCAGCAATCAATACCACATACCACAGTGCCGGGCGTGGTGGCTCATGCCTGTAATCCCAGCACTTGGGAAGCAGAGACAGGAGGATTGCTGAGTTTGAGGCTTGCCTGGGCTACATAGTGAGCTCAAGTCCAGCCTGAACTACAAAGCGAGACCCTGTCTCAAAAAAAAAAAAAATTATTTCCATAGAAACAGAAACTACATGTCCAAGATGATAAGTAGCAGTAAAACACTAAGGATCTTCCAAATCAAGAGAACGGTCCTTCTTAACACCATGCAAGACCAAAACAATATAGAGATAAAGACATTACTGTTAGTTGGTTAGTTGGTTAGTTGGTTAGTTAGTTAGTTAGTTATTTTGGTACCAGGGATCAAACTCCAGACCTTGTACCCCAGGAAGCAGGTTCCAGAAGCACTGAACTAAACCTTTGGCCCCATTACTGTATTCTGATTACTTAATCTTTGATAACTTTATAAGCCATTCATGTTTACTAGTTATTCAAGCCAAAACTGGAGCTAGGAAACCAGTTAAAGTATACTATCACACAGTTTTCCAATATGGGAATCTGTAATCTGTTTCTTCTCCCCTATAAATTCAACTAGTCTTGTAAATTCTATGCATTCTACCTTGCTCCTATCAAACAAATCCCTACTGGGTTCCAACTGTCATTACCTCTGCTCAAGTCTTCACTTAGAACCATACAGATTCACAGTTTAGGTTCTTAACCAGTTTCCCTCTTTTCTTGAGCCCTCTCTAATCCAACTTTTGAGGAACTGGTATCTTTCCAAAATTAAACAGTAGTCACCTCCATGCTTAAAATATTCAATATACTTCCATGATCTTCCTATAAAAATCCAAATACCTTAGTATGGGATACAAAGACTTATAATATAAAACCCACTTCTTCAGAAGGTTTTCAAGACTATCCCAAAAGCAAAAGTACCTAGTAATTCCTCATCATCCCCAAACTGCATCCAAGCCCTTGTGCATTTCTATATTCTCAAGTACTTTGCAGTGATAATGGTTGTTTATGAACAGGTCAGTTCATACCACATTTATTTGTTAGCATGGGATGAAGAGAATAGTAATCTTAACTGCACAGTTTATATGAGAGCCCAATACTCATCATTTTCCAAATGCAGATTAGCAACTCCCTTTAGAAAGGAGGCAGGTACCATATATCACCATAACCTTGATCAAAGTTTTAGATTTCTAAAAAAATATATCATTCATTGTGTGTGTTTCTGTTCATGGGTGCGCACTCATTCTATAGGAACATGTTGAAGAAGGAAGAGCCAGTCTCTACAAGTCTGTGGTCTCCAACAGCAGCAAAGAGATGTCTTGTTACTCGGATTTTCCATTCCCAGAAGATTATCCAAACTTTGTACCCAATGATCTATTCCTAGAATATCTCAAACTGTATGCAAAGCAGTTCAACCTTCTAAAATGCATTCAATTCAAGGTAAGAAATAAAACATCAATTAGTACTTAGGGAATATTCACCTGTGTTCTGCTATCTGTGTGTAGCATAACCCCCAGGTTCTGCAGATGACATGCTGAAGTGGCAGAGTTGCTAACACAAATGTAAAGATCCAATAGGCCATTTGAATACTATAAGCCAAACAGTAAACTCCTTAGAAGAAACTTGAGAAGCCCACCTTTCTTGAAAACCTTGAAAAGGAAAAAAGGCAATAATTCTGGCTACTGAATATATTTGCCTTTTAAATTTCATTTGTATTAGATTTACTATAAATATATTTCCCAGGGCCAGGGTTGGGCCACTTGCCTAGAATGCATGAAGCTCTGGGTTCAATCTCTGTTACTATAAAATTATTTAATTTCCTCAGTACATATGGAGACATATGTACTCAATGAGAGCAAGAACTATATTCTCCAAATATTAGACTACTCCCAAAATATTCAGCCCATAAGGTTTGCACTTTTCAATAGCTCTTTAGACTTGAAAAAAATTTCAGTGACATATTCTGTGAGACCTTTCATAACCTAAAATATTTGGTACCAATTTTATCTTTTCAATTATACACAATCTATGTTTCTATTAAAGGAACCACTGCTAACTAGAAAGCTCCATATAAAATAAGGTGCACTGCCAGGCATGGTGGCTTACGCCTGTAATCCTAGCACTTGGTAGGCAAAGCCAGGAATACTGCTGAGTTCAAGGCTTGCCTTGGCTACATAGTGAGTTTAGGGCAAGCCTAAACTACAAAGCAAGACCCTGTCTCAAAATAAATAAATAAATAAATAAATAAATAAATAAATAAATAAATAAATAAATAAATAAATAAATAAAGGTGTACCACAGAAATACATCAGAAACCCAGATTATAATCTTAACCCTATCTCTTGCTGTGAGAATTTGAGCAAACCAGTTACAATTTTTGGATTTCTACCACTTCTCCAAGCCATCCTTCCAAGCTATAGTCTATGATAGTTTCATCCAAGAAATCATGACCAGGCTGATAAGATTAAGATTCTAGGCTACTAAGGTTAAGATATCCTTCCAAACTCTAAACTTGGAATAGTTCCATCCAGGAAATTGTGATAAGGCCAACAGCCTGATTAGGATTCTAGAGCTCGGCTTGTTTATTGTGTTCACTCTGTACTCTACAACTTTTGAAATGTTAATTGATATATCAGCCAGCAAACCCTTTGTGGAACCAACTGTTAACCATGCCTATGATTCTTTTTCAGACTAAAGTCTGCAGTATAATAAAGTGCCCAGATTTTGACGTCTCTGGCCAATGGGAAGTGGTCACTGTGCATGAAGGGAAGCAAAACTCAGCCATCTTTGATGCTGTCATGGTTTGCACTGGTTTCCTCACCAACCCTAATTTGCCACTTAGTTCCTTTCCAGGTACAGAATTTGCTGAGCCTCTTTTTTCCACTCATACACTCATGAGTTTGCATAATTTTGCACAACAGCGTATATCACAAATCAAGCAAGATTTGCCACCCTTCTTACTTTCCATTTTACCAGATATCACCTATCTAAAACCCCTGGGTAAATGACTGTCAAGGAGCTCTGAGGTGCTGCGATTCCAAATAGGAAATGGAGTCCTCCCAACCCCATCTGCCCTCCAGCAGTCTTGCTTAGACTGTTCATACTCCTTGGGGCATTGGTTAACTGTGACAAAAGTTCAGATTCACTGAAGATATAAAAAAATGTTTTATAAATTCTGAAAGCAAATCCAAAGTAACCCCAAAAGTCTCAGTTAAAAAAATAGATATCATGGCAAAATGGATGCATAACTTCTTCCTACTAAGTAAGAGGGCAAAGTATTGGTCCATAGGAAATTCAGCCGCACAGTCTCAATGTTGTTCATCTGTGACCCAAAGCAATCTAATACTGAGAGAACCTACGGTAATCTAAAGATCTGGAGGTAATTCTATGATTCTCCTTAGGCTTTTCCAGCTCTACTTTCTCAGTAGTTACTTGATCCATATCAGATTTCTTTACTGAGTTAGTATTTGAACTTGACGACATCCTTGCCAAACTCTAACTGCTCTGGATCATGGATAGGTTTTAACTAGGATTCATGCTAGTGTTCTAATGATTCAAAGGGAGCTCAAAAGCAGCCAGAAGTTCCAAAGGAAGGCCACACGGGAATCCATATTTATGCCCTGAGAGTCTAGATGTCTTACCACTTTATCTTAGAAAAATGAAGTTCTTTGTTCAGCTCATATCACTTCTGATTGTGTAAAACGGTTTTGAAAGTATTTTAAAAAGCTCTCCATTTGCACTGAACGTGTCCATGACCACCTGCATGAGATATCTATGGTAGTTAGCCCGGAAGGCATAACCTGGTGTCACAGACACAAGTCTTTACTCTCTGTGCCCGCTCTGGCTCACTCAACAAGCTCAGCCTGAGTTCCAGTCAGTACCACGGTGCACTTCTCCAACTCAGGTGGATCTTTCTAAACAGGGAATATGTTTCACCTGTCATATTTCCTTGTGGCATCTAACATAATGCCAGGCACATAGTAGATGTTCCTAAAAGTGTACTGATTCCATTTCCCTTTGAAGTCATTGTTCTTGCTACTAGTTTATGAAAAGCACAGTAGTATATATAAATCATATATTAGTAGGTAGATTATTATCATCCCATTGGTTTAATCAACCCTTAAATGGTAATGATTCTTTACACTTTCACTTAATATTCCTTTATGCCCTGATCCTGTGACTTAGTAGTTAATCATCTAGTAAGACAACTAGAGAAGCCTATTTACTGAGATAATTATTGCCCATCTTTACCCATAAGTACATTTTATAAAGTCATGTATTCATATTTTAAATTTTCTCAAACTTAAGTATACTTTAAAAAATAACCCAAATCGTGTGTCAAAAGGATATTATCAACTAAAAAATATCAGTTGACTCTAAAATTTCCTTGCCTTTGTTTTTTCTATAGGTATAAATACCTTTAAAGGCCAGTACTTTCATAGCCGCGAGTATAAACATCCAGATATATTTAAGGACAAGAAAGTGCTTGTGGTTGGAATGGGGAATTCTGGCACAGATATTGCTGTGGAGGCCAGCCACCTGGCAAAAAAGGTACCTTTCATGATACTTTTTAATGAAGAGCTTTATCGTAATATGTAGGTCTCAAGTAAATGCTGTTTCTCACCATGATAAATGTTAAAGATTAAAACTGCCAACACAGAGACCATTTTTTTTTTCCTGGTGGCACTGGAGGTTGAATCCAGGACTTTCAGATGCAACTACATTCCCAGAACTTTTTTCCTTACCTTTTTGATTTTACCATAGAGTCTTACTAAATCTCTTAGTGGCCTGTTCTGGGATCAAATTCGTGGTCTTTCTACCTCAGTCTGCCAGAGTGTTGTACCACTCTACTCAGCTACACCATATTTTTAAAGTATTTTTATTGGGTGTTCATAAGTTTTATAGTGAATTCCAGTTGTTGTCTTTGCTCTAAAACCGCTCTGACTTCATATATGTGTCTTTTTCCTGGCTATCCAACAAGAGGTACAAGTCATCTTTTCCTTCCTCAGTCCCACAGGTCAGAAGATCTGGATCATGTTTCCTTGTTAAGGTCTGCCATGTTCCCCTTCTATCCTTATTTATTGCCAAGTCTCACACTGATACTTTCACATTGTCTTCTGGACAGTTAATATTTTTTGAGGTTACTGTTTGCCAAGCATTGCACTAAATGTTTTTCACTGTATTATTTGTATTAGTCACCAAAAGAAGCCAGGAAGTAAGTACTATCAGCATCCCTGTAGTTCCTGCAAAGGCTAAGGTTGAGAGAGGTCAAGTCACCTGCCTGATGCCATACCACTAGGTAATGGGACTCACTGCCCGTCTTCAACCCGTGGTCTTCTTCATTCCAAGTCCATGCTCTCAATTCTTCCTTCTCTCCTGGTACTTCTCCCCACAGCCCATCCTTGCGCTCTCTACAATTCATGCAGATCACACCCATCCACATACAAATTCTCTGTACAGTCTGTTCCCATAGGACATTCTCCTGTTGAAACACCAATAACTCCTGTCTCCCACAGGTAGCATACATGGTGGAGGGACCTGCGTTAACTTTCGATTCAAGAACTCTGTTCTCTCACATCAGGATAATGCCCCCAAATTGCTGTTCATCAATGAGTCTATCAATCAATGAATCAGTCATTAAGGTTTATTCTGAGATGTTAGCACAGGTCTTTCCACTAAGACTGCCACGTATAGGAGACATGTTTTTATTTATATTGTTGTTGTTGTTTCTCTATTCATTTGGAAATTTCTGCAGTCAGAAAACATGCTTTGGAGCCAGATATAATGGCCACTCAAGAGGCTAAAGCGGTAAGATTACAAGCTTAAGGCCAGCATAGGTAATTTAGTGAGACTCTTCTGAAACATAAAATACAAAGTAAAAAGGGAAAAGGATACATAAGTGAGTGTGTGGCCATAGGTTCAATCTCCAGTACCACAAAAAGAAGAGGAGGAAGAAAACATGCTGCTTTCTCATACATTTTATTTCTATATCAGCCAACAAAGTCCCCTTAACTTAGAACATAATTCATATATAACAGAATATCCTATCTGCTTGTGCACTGAGTCACAGAGGCAAAATCAACACACATAACTCACGTGAGAACCTCTGAGGACATGCAGCTCTTGTCACATTCCAGAGCTCCGTAAACTCTCCATGATGTTGAACAAAAACACCAACACTGTGGCTGTGGCCTTCATGCCCCAGTTTGGTGGAAGAAAAATTAATCTATTAGGTCCTCTCTTTTGTGTCAACAAGGTAACTAGCAGTTATCTAAGTTACTTATTTTTCAAACAGTTATGTAGGAAATTCCTTATTTTGTAGATACCAAAACTACTATTAGCCTTTGTGAACACAGTCAGTTACTAAATTCAAAAGCCATCTGTTTAAAAAGAAGGAAAAAGAAGTAAATACCCCCAACTAGTTGTATTACTGAATTTTACTGCCAGTTAAACCAGTGATTTGTGCTGAGAGAACCTTTGTAGACAACTCCAAATCTCTGCCCCACCCTGTTCTTATTGGCTACAATCACACAGCAAATACAAATACAATAGACTGAGTTACATTCAACTGTTCTTTGTCTTCTCACCCAAGACTTAAGCTCTAGGGACCTGAAGAAGTAACTCCAAGCGGCTAAGTGCTCATTAATATGCCCTAAGACATTTTAGGCTATCATGTCAAGGATGTCTTTCAGTTCCTAACTGTTCACAAATCCTGCGTTTGCTTCTAGGTGTTCCTCAGCACCACCGGAGGTGCGTGGGTGATCAGCCGAGTCTTTGACTCAGGGTACCCATGGGACATGGTGTTCATGACACGATTTAAAAATGCATTCAGAAATTTCCTCCCAACTCCAATTGTGACTTGGTTGTTATCAAAAAAGATGAACAGTTGGTTCGATCATGCAAATTATGGTTTAATACCAGAAAACAAGTAAGTGTAACATACATACCAAAACCTGTTAAGAAGATGGAAGCTGAATGTTTCCAGGGCAATACAAACTGTGCAATCTTGTGGCAATTTGCTTGGAAGTTTAAGATTTTCCATACAAGTTTACTGATGATGATAATAATAGCTACCTCTTCTTGAATGCTTGGTAAATTAAATCATGTGTTTACTCTTTTGGGTAAGTGTTATTAGGTATAATCCCCCTTTCATTACATGGTAACCAACACCTAGCCAAATTTATTCACTTCCCCAAGCTCATTTAGTAGTGAGAAAGCTCTGTGACCTTTGTGAGTTGCAACAAACAAAGCCGAATGATTTGTCTGTGGCTTTGGTGGCAAAAGCAACATACTTGCATTGTTTCACTGTCCTAGACAAACTGAATCCTGTCGTTGTCCTTTCATCTTTCTAATGACAATCCTTTCTTGCCCAAGTCAAGATGATCTTAAGTTCGATCTATCCCCTTAGTTACAACCTATGACTTCAGCCACCCCCAAGAACCAAATGTTTTACTTCTGTATTCACTAAGTCTCTACAGTGAAAATCCATTAGCAGGTATTACTACAGCATAGAGATCCTGTCTTTCCTCGGAAGTTTACTCTGGACCCCACATGGATCAATGGTCCCACACCATCACTGATGGCATACTGCCTCCCTTTCATCAGGTGTACTTCTGCCTTCTTCTTGACACCATCCTCTTTTTATTTGTTCTTTTTTTTCTTAGTTCTTATCTTCACCTGCAGGCTTCTCAGGATCTTTGACACTTTCCACCATAGTTCTTTTTACCATAAATTTTATGTAGCTTTAATATTGGCTCATGTGACTGAAGAATTAGAACACTTGTCTCTTTCTGGTGCAGTTAATCTTTTACCATTTCCAAAGTTCCTACATATATACTGTCATATGCATCATCACTCTTTCATTTCATCCAGTGGCCCAAAGATGGCAAGTTGTTTAGTATCCTTCTCTTATAGATGAATGGAAGAAAGCCCACAGGGGCCATATGACTTGTATGTGCTCTATTAAGCTGAAATGCACAACTGGAGAAGAAACCATGTTTACTATTTGCCACATCAGTTCTATTTCTTTTGTACCACACTATCTACTCTGGATATGCAACAGAAGCCAAACATGGCTTATTTTCAGAAAATCAACTCACACTGTGCTAGTCTTAAGATTTCAAGAACACAGCCAGAAAAAGATGAGAATCTATTCTTGTTCCTTTTGAACACATACATATATTCCTTAAGTAATTGTTTTCTAAGAGGATGGACTGAATAGAGCATCCAAGAGCTCTCATCAGGTATGGAAGTCTCTGCTTTTCCTTTGAGCCCTCCAAGCTTGAGCTATCTCTACAATGGCAGTGATAGCTAAACATCAGCAGAACAGGCAGAAGCTAGAGAAAGTTCTTTCACTTCCAAGCCCTAGTGAGCAGGACACATATTTTGTAACCCTTGGACATTATCAGTCCTTCCTTTGGAGGTAACATCTCCCCAACCTCTCAGTGAGCCAAAGGGAGAGCTTCAAACTGGAGAGAGGAAGGGAAAGGAGAGAGAGAGAGGACTGGCTGCATTTATCCCCAGATCTCTTCCCTGTCCTTGCTTTGGTTAGGACTCAGCTGAGAGAGCCTGTGCTAAACGATGAGCTCCCAGGCCGTATCATCACCGGAAAAGTGCTAATCAAACCAGGCATAAAGGAAGTGAAGGAAAATTCTGTCACATTTAAGAAGACCCCAAAGGAAGAACCCATCGATATCATTGTTTTTGCCACTGGATACACCTTTGCTTTCCCCTTCCTTGATGAGTCGGTGGTGAAAGTCGAAGATGGCCAGGCATCACTGTACAAGTATATCTTTCCCGCACATCTGCCAAAACCAACCTTGGCTGTTATTGGCCTCATCAAGCCCTTTGGCTCCATGATACCCACAGGAGAAACACAAGCTCGATGGGTTGTTCAAGTCTTCAAAGGTAACGAGAAATAGCAGGGTGCATGTTTTTGGTTTGCTGTGTGACTTTGGGTACTGCAAATTTTGAGATTATTTTTCAGCTCTTATTTAAAATAAAAGTTCTTAAAAAGCAGGATCTGTTTTATTGTACATTGAATTCATTAAATTAGAATTATTTTGTCATGATGACTTGATCAGGGGTGAAAAATTATATGTCTTCCTGTTACTTTTATTTAATCAAATAGGGCATCTAAAATTTAAAAGTTCAGTCAGTTGAATGACAAAATTGATCTATTGTATGATTGTGTCATCAGATAACTAGTGACATGACCAGGTATTTATCTCTTCAATTGGTATCATTAATACAAGAGCATTGCATCAGTTGGCTCAGGGTGTAAAAATAGAGTGAGCAGAAGTAAAATATTTTATCCATCAGTGAACACCAAGACCTAAAGTTAAACCACATACCACATTTTTCTGTTTGCTTATTTTATAGGTGTTAGTATGTTACCACCACCAAGTATCATGATAAAAGAAGTCAATGAAAGGAAAAAAAATAAGCACAATGGGTGAGTGAATTCCTTGGGTATCTTCTTTGAGTCATAACTAAAATTGTCAAACCATAGCAGAGAAATGAGAGTCACAGCATGGAAAAGGAAAGCCTCTGAGACTTAGAAGAAAAGGAAGGGCAGCCTGTACAAGAACAAGGAAGAAAGAATAAACTGAGAAAATTTAATTTCCTTAGAATCACCTCTTCAGACCCTGGTTATCTGGTACCACACAGAGTTTAGCATCCAGACCAAGTATAACTAACCCTCATCTACCAGGGATATTATTTCATACTTGATCCACAATCACCAGCCAAACAGTTCTGTGAACTAGGAGTGCCTGTGTCGGTTCTACTGCCATGCAGGCTGCGGCCTCAGAGCAGGGATCAGCCCACCAAATCCACTCACCTGGGTTTTGCGCCCCATTTACCTATAGTTGTAAGAGAACAAGAAGATTTTGTAACATGTGGATATTGTATAAAACTCAAACTGCTGTGACCATAAAATTTTGTTGCAGTGCATGCATGACCACCTTGCACATATCATCAGTGGCTGCTTTTGACTTCCAAAGCAGAATTGAGCAGTGGAGACAGAGACTCTCATATGTCTCTCCACACCCATACCATAGCTTTTTGCAAAATAAATATGTTGACCTCTTATCCAGAGGACAGGTTTGTCTTTGTGCTCTGTTTTGTAGCTACCACTCAAGGGCCAGAAACAAGGGAAGGAAAAGGACCCACCAATCAACAAAGCTATCTCAGATTTTATCTGTCTTACTGTCTGTCTATTCTGAGCTTTGATGTAAATTTTCATGTGAAAGGTAAAAGGGTTCTACAGCAGAAGAAAAAGTTACAAAATCACTGAATTTATGGAAAATGACATCACTTCTTTCATTCCTATACTATTTCCCCAAACTTCAGGTATTGATCTATCCTTGTCTGACTTGTCAAAGTCCTGAATTCCAAGACAATAGAAGTATTTCAAATGTTTCTTCTCAACTGCACCATAGTTTGGTCTCTGTTATGGGGCTCTGATATAAATCGATAGCTAAAGCTTCCTGTTACACTGGTCAGTGAGTGATTCCAGGCACTGACAGAGCACTATCAAGAATTCTACCCTCAGGAACTCTGTGACTCTCCATATTGTATAAATGCAGCAATGACTGACTTTTAAGAAAAATGATATATTAAGAAAATACATCATTAGATATATTATGGATGTAAAGGGGAGAAGACGAGATCCATTTCAAATTCTGCAGTAGCATTTATTTGCTATGGTCAAATGTTCAGAGATTATCTTTACTTGTTCCAAGATTATAATAATTTTCTTTTTGTATCCCCCCATCTTTTCGTACAGGTATGGCTTAGACTACTGCAAGCCTTTACAGTCAGATTATATCCCATACATAGATGAACTCCTGACCTCTATCAATGCAAAACCCAATCTATTTTCTATGCTGCTGACTGACCCACGTCTGGTTTTGACCATCGTCTTTGGCCCATGCACGCCATACCAGTTCCGCTTGGCTGGCACAGGAAAGTGGGAAGGAGCCAGAAAGGCCATCATGACACAGTGGGACCGAACATTCAAGGCCACCAAAACCCGAACTGTACAAGAATCTCCATCTCTCTTTGAAAGTTTGCTTAAACTTTTTAGCATTCTTGTTCTGCTTGTGGCTTTTTTCCTGATTCTCTTCTAAGTAAATCATCTCCTATATGCCTTTGCAGGTATACAGAATATTTACAGTGTACTGACCCCTGTTATAGCAACACTGACTTCAAGTTATAAACCATGCCCAGAGAGTAAATGCTCCCCACCTCATTAATCCCAGAGAAACCCTTAGTACTCCTGAGCTACTTGCAGCTCTAATCCCAGAGCTAATAACTCTCTAATGTCTAATCCCAAAGCTGATACCTCTCTCTGTGCATTTGAGCCACTGGGACATTCCAGGTAAATTTTTTAATTGAATTCTTTATTGGTACATTTTATATACAGCTCACAATCACACTCAACATTGCGGAATTTGTACCAGTCTATGACACAAGTTAATTCTCATTTTTACCCACATCCCTACCCACCCATAACCCCCAGCCCCTAGAAGACAGCTGTTCTGTAAAACACTCTGAGCATTCACACCTCTCTCTCATAAAAACTATTTTAAAGATTATGACTAAAAACTCCTGCCTCACAGAAGATTGATTTGTGTTAAAATGTCGCTCTTATAGTACTGGCTGACTAAAAATAAAAAGAAACCCAGACACTGACTGTTTCAAGTGATATTTTGTTTCCTGGGTGGGAGAAAAAGAGAAGAGGATGGGGAGTCTATGAATAAAACCCATGGCGCGATGGTGGATCCCACAAGTTAGTTTGAGAGTTTCCCAGAGAATGTACTTCCCTGGAATCACTCGTTACTCCCAGAATATGCTTTATTTAAAAAAAGAAAAAAAATAGCTTCAGGTTGCACACCAAAGATTCACATTAAATCTACCCCACAGAAAACACCCATCCTCACCTGTTCTCTGTTTATAATAAATCTCGTTTAAAATATCATCAAGAAGAGTAAAATCTGTACTTAAAAATAAACTTCTTGCATACTCATGTAGATAAAGAGCTCATTAATTGAAAACTACATTATATTGATGAATAAAACTAAAAAAGACAGAGATAAATGGAAATGCATTTTATTGTCATAGAAGACTATGTTTTTACATGTTCACACTACATAAAGCAATCTACAGATTCAATGCTCTCTTCATTAAAGTCTCAATGGTACTACCTTAGTCAATTTGAGCTACTAGAAAAGAATACTAGAGGTTAGATGTGTACTTGGCAAACATTTACTCTCATAAGATCCACAGCCTAGAAAGTCTGTGATCAAGGAAACTACAGATTCATGTCTGCTAAAGTCTTTTCCTAGTTTACCCAAAGCCATCTTATTATTATGTCTATGACAGAAGAGTAAGAGGTAGTCCTACAGAATGAAGACTATTTGGGGAAATTGATCTTTCTCTTCTTTGTAATAATTCTCTTCTTTGTAATATTCTCATTTTTTTTTTCTGCACCAGGAATCAAACTCAGGTCCTTGGGCTTGCCAAGCAGGTTCAGCAATACTGAGTTACAGCCCCGCCTCAATCTTTTTCCTCTTTTAAGAAGAATAGTCCACCTTCATTATCTCATCTGAACCCAATTACCTTCCAAAAGCCCCACCCCTAATAATAATCCCACTGAGGGTTATCATTCCAACCTGTGAATTTGGGGAAAGGGGCACAGACCTGCAGTCCATAGCTAACTTTGTCCACAGAAAAAGAAAAAGCAAGCCTAAAACTCCTAGGAAAAAATATAAGGGGAAACCTTGACATTAGTCTTGGCAATGATTTTTGGCTATGACCCTGAAAGTACAGATAGCAGCAATAAAAACAGAGAAATAGGACTGCATCAAATTAAAAAGTCTGTTTACAGGCAACCTACAGGAAAGAAGAAAATATTTAAAACCATGTATCTGATATGAGGTTACTAGCAAATAAATACATAAATAGCCTGATAAATGGCCACCAGACAAAAGTGCTCATCATCATCAGTCATGGGAAATATAACCAAATCTACAAGGATATCACCAAACACCTTTTAGGGTAGCTATTACCAAAAGTAAAGATATTGGCAAGGATATGGGGGAAATTAAACTCACACATTATTTGTAAGCATGTAAAATCATGCAATAATAGAAAATAGCATAAAAAGTCCTCAAAAAATTAAAAATAGAGGGCTGGGGATTTAGCTCAGTGGCTCTGTCTCCCTGGCAAGCACAAGGTCTCAAGTTCAACCACCAGTAACCACATACCACAATGTCAGGCATGGTGGCTCACACCTGTAATTCCAGCATGCAAGAGGCAGAGGCAGGAGGATTGCTGTGAGTTCGAGACTGTCCTGGGCTACATACTGAGTTCAGGGCCAGCCTGCACTACAAAGTGAGACCTTGTCTCAAAAGAAAAAAAAATTAAAAATAGAACTATCCAGTAACCCTACTTTTGAGTATATATCCAAAAGGATTGAAGTAGGAGGTTTCAAAGAAATATCTTTGCACTTGTGTCTATTATACCATTACTCACAATAGCTAAGACAAGAAATCAATATAAATGGTCATCAATGAACAAAGAAAATATGGAATAAATATATGTGAGAGTTAATCTTGATTTTTAATTTGATTGGCTTTAGAAACACCTAAAAGATTAATAAAACATAGTTATAGGTAAGTTTGGGAGTATGACCAGAAACTATAAGCCAAAATAAACCTTTTCTCTTTCAAGTTGTATATGTCAGGTATTGTGTTTAGCAATGGAAACCTGAACAATACAGAAAATTGATACTAAAGAAATGAGCTTGTTGCTATGAGCCTGCTTGACACTGTGACTCAAAAGCCTTTGAAATGGCTTGCAGGAGAAGGTGAGAAAATTTTCCAAACACTGTATGGAGAAAGCCTAAAAAACTATTAAGTAGAGCTTAATGGGCAATACTGTTTCATATGTAGAAAATTAGAATATAGATAAGAATGAGGACAAGTAAAGACTGCACTCAAAAAGTTTCAGTTGGGAATAAAGAATGTACTTGGAATTGAAATAGAGACCATTCATGTCACATCAGGAAGGAATTTGTCTACGGTCTATGCATGCTCTAAAACTTCGTGTGAGGCTAACTTTAAAGGTAGTGGATTAACTGACCTAGCAGAGGAAATGTCAGCCCAATATTTAGGCTGTTGTATGTATGGTACTGAGGGCTGATTTTGACCATTTGTAGTGAGAACAAGAGTAAAAAGAAGAGTGGAAAGAGCTGAAAACTTTCAGATTGGCCAGAAAAGAAATGACCAGATTGACAGTGAGAAGAGAAGCAAACAACAGAATGGAAAGATCTGAAAACCTTTCAGGTTGGCCAGAAAAGAAGTGTAAATCTGGGGAGAAAAGGACTGTGCTTCCTGAAGAGACTAGCACCACTGCAAGAAACAAGACACTTCATATCTGGACAACAGGGAAAGATCCTCCGAGGGCAACATAGGAATCAGAAAGACAGGACCCACTGCAGGCTCAAAGGTGGAAAAGTGTAAATTCCTTTTGATGCCTTTGCTTTGAAAAGTGAAACAGGAGTCTCTGCTAACCTGGTGCTGCCGAGGAGTGTTTCCATGCACTCAGCCTTCCAGACACTTAGATTCAATTACATCCGTAGCCAAGCTGAGCCCTGCTACTAACAGCAGCTTGCAGAATCCAGAAGTTATGGAGTCACAAAGCCTTACATCCAGGTTTCAAAGCAAGGTCTCAAATGCCAGACAAGGCATAACATGACTGCAGTCCCTGCCAGGAGCCGTGAAGAGGGCAATCCATGAAGCCATGGGAGTGAAACCAGAGTTGCAATGGACACCCATAAAACTGGAGATTCCAGGAATATAGAACATCTATCAAGGAAAACTTCAGGCAGTAAGCTAAGCCAGCTATAGAATGAGGCTGAAGAGTGTGTTAGCACATACCTGTAATCTTAGCACTCAGGAGGCTGAGGCAGAAGGACTGCCGTGAGTTTTATAGCAGATTGGGCTCATGGCCAACCTGAACTACACAGGGAGACATAAGAAGGGAGAGAGACAGAGACAGAGACAGACACCATGTGGTTGTGACTGGCAAGGCCACAGGGCAGTATTACAGGTAGAAAAGCTAGTTAGACATGTGGTAGGTAGCTAGTTTAGGGCTGGCCACATGGAGGACAGTCAAGGGGATGTTCACTGAAAGCAGACATTACCAAAAGAGAAAACAGCGCCACTGATTGATGTCTCTGGGGTGGAGGGCCATGATCTTGACCCATCTAGAAAAATCTTCTGGCTAAAGACCCTATACGCTTGCTACATGACTTAATTCCTCATTGGGTCTTGATCTAGCCAGTATTGCCTAAGCAAATATACTTGTTATAATTTTACTGGTTCATCATGGTTCTGTCCACTTTGTGATTTCTCTCTGTACTAATATTACCTAAGCAACTGTATCTGGAATGTTACTGGTTGACTGTAATTTTGCCCCATCATAACCTGCCTCACCTCATGGCTTTGCTCTATCAAACCCCTCTGATAAGTGAGGAATGTGGGTTACCCACCTTTCTGGGTTTCCCCTTCTGTCTCTCTTAGGCAGAAGCTTTTCTCTCAGTAAAATTTTCCAACTCTAACCTCCACCATTTGTTCCTAAAATTCTTCAATTTTAGAGAACACAAACTCATGTTTCAGGCTGGGAGCTAGAGCTTGCTCCCCCATATCAGTAGGGTCACTTTTCAAAGCCATTTATAACACATATCTTACTACTCATGCATCCAGATGCTGGACATGGAGCTATGAGGGTTTTTTTGTTTTTTGTTTTTTTGAGACAGGGTCTCGCTTTGAGGTTCAGGCTGGCCCTTAGCTCACTCACTATGTAGCCCAGGCAAGCCTTGAACTCAGCAATCCTCCTGCCTCTGCCTCCGGAGTGCTGGGATGACAGGCGTGAGCCACCACGCCTGGCACTGTGGTATGTGGTATTGATTGCTGGTGGGCGTGAGTCACCATGCCCAGCATTGTATGTGGTTACTGGGATCGAACTCAGGGCCTTGCACTTGGGAGGTAGGCACTGGAACCACTGAGCTAAATCTCCAGCCCAGAGCTACAAGTTTTAATGCTTGTTCTTGCTTTGGTTCAATTAGTGTCCACCCCCTATTCCTCCCTTTGGAAATGGGGATGTTTATCTTGGGCCATTGGATCTTAGTTTATGTGACTTATTTCTGAATTACAGGACTTTACAGCTAAAAATCTGCCTTGAGTATCAGAGGAGACTCTGTTACACTCTGAACAGTGCTGCTACTCTTGGGACTCTGAGGAGGGAATCACTGTGCTTTGAGTGCACATAGATTAGGCAGGGGTGGGACTGAAGACTCCTGCTTCAGAAACTGTTCACAAGGTGTCCTTAAACACAAACCTAAGATGGTCTGCTCTGTCAGCTTCTAAGCATTCAGTGGAAAAAATTAAAATGAGGGCAACATAACACTATCGTACTACTGCTGCTTCCATAATCATTCTTTGTGTTGTGGGTGAATCTGTAAGAATAATTTTATGCTTTCTCCAATTCAGTTCACTAGCTCCCTCTGCTGACCCATTCTGAAGGATATTGTTTGACTTCCTCACAAACCTTGATACTTAAAATCACGTTTAGGAGTAGGAGACTACAGACTTGAAAAGGCTTGCTCACCTAAACCACTTTCTTCCTTTTGACGTCTCCTGTGATTATTCAAGCTTGTTTCTGGAAGTAAATACCCACCCTCTCACTGTGGCAGTTGTAATTGGTGGCCTGACAACAGTCATTATCATATGCTTGGTTTAAAATTGGCACTTTGAACTCTTAAAGAGTGTGGATTTAAAAGGTAGGAGTTATTTCTTTCCAATCAAAACAAAAATATTCTAACTCATCCATTAGCCTTCTTCTGAGATACTTGCAGTATCAAGATCATGTTGGTTCACCACTTTTTCCCCTTGAGTTTTTTTTTCTCTGGAGAATACTTCATGCTGTCACTTTTGAGAGGAAACAAATTGTTTTTGTCTTACTGGGAGCACTTTGATTAAAATCAGCACTTTTTATTCTTTTCTGTAAAACAAGGAATTTGGGTTTTGAACTGTTTTGATTTTGTTTTCATTTTCTTTACAAATGAACACTATCTTGACTTTGTGACTTTGAGAAATAATTTAAGTTCAACTATCTGCTCTAAACTAACAAGGTAAGTGTCCTGGATTTCTTTAAAAGGGAAAATGTTAATGCTGGGCTTGGTGGCTCAAGCTTGTAATCCCAGCACTTGGGAGGCAGAGGCAGGATGAAGATTGCTGAGTTCAAGGCTTGTCTGGGCTGAGTTCAGGGCCAGCCTGAACTACAAAGTGAGACCCTGTCTTAAAAAGAAAAAAAAAAAGGAGTAAGTTTCCAGAAACTTCCTTTGCAAAGGATGAATGTTCTCCTTGGTAAGCATGCTCTTTAAGAATGAGCATAATTCCCTTCTTCAGCCTTTTTTAAAAAGTAAATTGAGTTTGATGGGTCACAGATATGTAAATATCATGTCTGTTCTCTGGTATGAGAAACTGAAGATGTTAATAAGTTCTAGAATGTATGATGGATATTGTGAAATAGAAAATATACAAAGGGAAATGTGAAGGAGTAATGAGGGATAAAGAAAAAATGTGATGGTAATAAGAAAAGGGAAACAAAGCTTATGTATTTAAGGGCTATGAGGTGGGTAGGGAATGGGAAAAATGAGAATTAAATTGTGTCATATACTGGTACACATTCCCAATATTAAGTGTGATCATGATGTTTATATACAATGTACCAATAAAGATAAAATTTTTTTTAAAAAAGTAAATCAAGTTTGTTGGTACATTGTAGGTAGGCATGATCCCACAGTCATCATGGGGAATTTGAACCTGTACATAATATATCTTGGTTCTTATTTTTTTCTCCTATTCCTCTGCCTTCCCTTCAACTCCCAAACCTTCCATATCCATAAGCTTTGATTGCTTTTCTTGATTTTTTTCTTTCCCTTCTTTGATTTCCCCACCCAAGTTCCCCTTCCCTTTTGAACATTTTCTTTCCATTTCACAATAGCTATTATACCTTTTGGTCTTCATTTACACCTCCAGTTTCCTGCACCAGAGAAACTATTCAATATTTACACATGTGTGTTTTATTTAGTTAACTTAAGAGTATGGCCTCAAGGTGCATTGCTTTAGTTCTAATGTCTCTAGTTTATCTTTTTGGTTTTGTTTTTCTGTTTTTGTTTTTGTTTTTGAGACAGGGTCCCATTTGGTAGTTCAGGTTGGCCCTGGGTTCACTATGTAGACCAGGCAAGCCTCAAACTCAGCAATCCTCCTGCCTCTGCCTCCCAAGTGCTGGGATTACAAGCGTGAGCCACCATGCCTAGCACTGTGCTATGGGGTGCTGATTGCTGGTAGGCGTGAGATACCACGCCTGGTGTTGTTGAATGTTGTTAATGGGAATCGAAGCAGGGACCTTGTGCATCCTTGGCAGGTACAGGAACCACTGAGCTAAATCTCTGGCCTTGTCATTTATCTATTTTATGGCTGCGTAGTACTCAACTTTATATTTTAAAAACAAACACACATCTTCTTTAATTACCAGTGATGGATATTTGGGCTGTTTCCAAGATTTAGCTATTATAAATTGTGCTTCTAAAAACATGGGTGCCCATATACTACTGTGGTATGATGCTTTTAATTCTTTTGAGAATATAGTCAGGAGGGGAAGAGCTAGGTCAAATGGGACCTATAATGTTAGCTTTTTGAGGAACCTCCACACTGATTTCCACAGTGGTTGCAACAGTCTACATTCCCGCTGACAGAGGAGAAGGGTTCCTTTCTCTCAACAGCCCTGCCAGCATTTGTTGTTGGTTGATTTCTTGATAGCAGCCGTTCTTTCTGAAGTGAGATAGAATTTCAGTGTTGTTTTCATCTCCACCTCTTGAAAGATTAACAATGTTGAACATTTTTTCATGTTTCTTTGCTATTTCTTCATCTGAAAAATGTCTATTCATTTTAGAAGCCTATTTTTTGATTAGGTCTTTAAATTTGGACGGACTGTTTTTTAAAAGTTCTTTAATCTACTTTGATTTCAGTTTAGTACATGATGAAAGATATTGGTCTAGTTTTACTCTTTGGCCAAGTTGAAACCCAGTTTTTCCAGCACCATTTGTTAAAGAAGCTGCCTTTCCTCCAGTGAGGGTGTTTGGCTCTTTGTCAAAGATAAGGTGACTTAGTATGTCTGGAGTTGTTTCTGCATCTTCTAGCCTGTTCCATTGATCCTAGTTCTGTTCATTTGCCTGTACCATGCTGTTTTTATCACAGTGCCTTTTAATATAGTATCAAGATGGGGATTGGATTAATTTTAAAAGATGCAAATTCCCAATTTATTTCTACTGCCAGTACAGTCCCTAACCAGTTTTTAAAAGACAAGATGGCCAGGCATGGTGGCTCACGCCTGTCATCCCAGCACTCAGGAGGCAGAGGCAGGAGGATTGTTGAGTTCAAGGCTTGCCTGGGCTACATAGTGAGCTCAGAGCCAGCCTGAACTACAAAGCCTGACCCTGTCTCAAAAAAAAAAAAAAAAGACAAGATGTTTCTTTCCAGTTCATTTGTGTCCAATGGTACACTCTAAGCAGGGACAAAGAGAGTCTGCAAGCATTCTTGCCCAGGGCTGCTGTTACAGGACTTAGCACATGTGTCTTTTGTGCATTTTCTCCAGTTAGCAGTTTCATTGCAAGTCACCATTTCTTTTTTCACTTCTAAGATTTTATTATGTTTGTTCAATAGCTAAGTCTTAATCGTCTTTGGGCCCCATGCATGGCTCAGTATCTACACTTAGAGGTACCCAGTGTGCACCTGCTGCATGAATTTGTTTACTACCCGCCCATTCTGTTCAACATGCATCTCACTTTACCAGTGCAGTTACCTGTCTCTTTTGTGTCATTATACAGACAGAGGACAGCCGAGATCTGCTAAATCTAGACCTTCGCTTAGTGGCCTAAAACCTCAAGTATTTTTTAAGAGGCCATCTATTTCAGGTTAGAAGACAACTAGACCTCGTACAACTAGACCCAAGAGAATCCACAGGTAAATCTGTCTCTGTGCTTCCAAACTTGCTGATAAAGTTACCTGAACTGTTATCTGAGCTGCAAACTGATTCTTCCAGAGACAATGGAGGGAAGGAAGGAGAGCACAGGGAAATATAAAATGAAAACAGTATTTTGTACTACTTTCTTCTGTATAAATAATGCCATCCAGTTTAACACTCATAATCATTTAATATGAACATTATTTTTATATTTCAAATAATACCTCTAAAGCTGTTTTATTAGTTTTCTCATGGTCATACATCTAGTCATTAGCAGAAACAAAATAGAGACCAATATGACTGACAGCAGAGCCCATTCCTGGCTTTTCAAAATTAAGATTCCAAAGGAAATATGAGGTTTTTTTAAGTATAAATTTTACAATAAATTTGCAATGGACATATATGGAAACCTCAACCTTCAAATCCAAGACAACCAGTAAATCTGCAATAGGCAATATCTTTTTAATTATCACTTCAAATTCATACATTGGCCTTGGAACCAGTTAAGTCTAAGGAAAAGTGAGGACTCAGAAGTTCTTTGCTCCCTATTGTCAATAAAGCCATGTTGATTCTAAGTGTATGGCTTCTGCTCTGATTATGAGGTAGCTTGAACTTGCAGTGCCAACTCAGGGAAAATTCTAAATGTGTAGTACTAACCCTGAGCAAAGATGAAGGGAGAAGCTTAGTTGCAGGCATCAGCAGATACCTCAGGCTCTTCGTGACAATTGATGCTGCTATTTTTCCCATTTGCTGATGCAGGAAGCTCAATAAATATTTGTTCTCTTGGTTTTCTGAAGGTGACACTACTACTTTAAGTAACGTGCAATTACAAAAGCCACATTGGCTTTATATAGCTAGATTTCTTCTCAGCAAACACTGTATCTTCACAAGCAAAGTCAAATGAATTAGACATACTTTGTAAAACAAATACATTGAGAAGAACTGTGGTGTTTTTTGTTTTGTTTTGTTTTGTTTTGAGACAGGATCTTGCTTTGTAGTTCAGGCTGGCTCTGAGCTCACTATGTAGCCCAGGCAAGCCTCAAACTCAGCAATCCTCCTGTCTCTGCCTCCCAAGCACTGGGATTACAGGTTTGAGCCACCACACCCGACACTGTGGTATGTGGTATTGATTGCTGGTGGGTGTGAGTCACCACTCCCGGTATTGTTGTATGTGGTTACTGGGGATCGAACTCAGGACATTGCGCTTGTGAGGCAGGCGCTGGAAGCACTGAGCTAAATCTCCAGCCCCAACTGTGGTTTTTCTGTATGTTTCCTGGAAGGTCCAGAAGGTTACAGGGAAAATAGCCCTTATACCTAAGTTCACTTTGGTACATCAAAAGCCTTAGCATGACCTAACCCCTTTACTGGAATAAAATGAGTATCCCCTCAGATCAGCCAAACACCATACTGAGCTTTGAGGAAGTCTAAATTATACAATTTTTAAAAATGGATCCTAATTCCCATGACACATACACTTTCCTGGGTCCCAACAAGCATAAGCATCACTATTTCCTTTTGACCTCATAACCAGCTCTCCCATGCAACTTTCCTTGAGATGGTTATGGTCAGTTTCATCCTGTACAAGGTAAAGAACCCAACCCGTTTACTGGGTGTAATAACCTCGTTCAACTGCAGAACATAGCCATGATCAGTTATTCTTTAGGACTCTAGATATGTTGAATAAAACTAATGTTTTCATTGACTGCAATTCCTAGAATTCTGAGAGGCAAAGTCATAGTAAAAGGACTCTTTCAGTATAGACAACCTATTCCCAAGCACTAAAAATATGGGATACACTATAAAATAGTAATATGTAAATTAAACTGAGTGCTTACTGTGTAGTAATTACATTGCTAAAGTTCTTTGAACATATGCCAGTCATTTAGTCTTCGTTACTTTTTATAATTGTATTAGTATTATTATCATTATTACTGTGCCTATTTACTAGCAAGAAAAGGAAAGCACAAAAAGATAAAAGGGGAGTCTAAGATCACACAACTATTATTTCCCAAAACCCTTACTTAAACCTAAAAGAATCTGCATTTTGGGGCCAAAATGTGATTCAGCAGCCTCCACTCCAAGAAGAAAGAAGAGTATCCCCAGCACTCCCTAAGCCCATCCCCACATCAAAGGCTCTGTTCCAAACTGGTGTATGAAGTGGTGCTGCTTGGCTCCCTCTCGCAGGACACCCCATGGCCCAGAGAGTGGCAGTCATCGGAGCTGGGGTCAGCGGCCTGTCCTGCCTCAAGTGCTGCTTGGATGAGGACCTAGAGCCCACCTGCTTCGAGAGAAGCGAACACTTCGGGGGACTGTGGAAGTTCACTGTGCGTGCCTCCCCGCCCGCCTCTGTCCCTCATAAGGGCC
>PVIC010011005.1:0-42295 GCA_004025085.1 Thryonomys swinderianus
GGAAGGAAGGAAGGAAGGAAGGAAGGAAGGAAGGAAGGAAGGAAGGAAGGAAGGAAGGAGAAACTATTCAGTAGAAATCACAAAAAGAATTTTTAATGTTGCTCTTCCCAAACTGCTGAAAATACTCTCACAATGCCCAATGGCTGTGTTCTAAGCATATTTAAGGCAGATTGGGCTAATCCAAATGTACAGTAAGTTAGGTATATCAAATGTATTTTCATCTTCATGAAAATAAAAATAACAATTTCTTTTTTTTTTTTTTTTTTGAGACAGGGTCTTGCTTTGTAGTTCAGGCTGGCTCTGAGCTCACTGTGTAGCCCAGGCAAGCCTCAAACTCAGCAATCCTCCTGTCTCTGCCTCCTGAGTGCTGGTATTATAGGCGTAAACCACCACACCTGGCTTCATGATGCACTTCTGCAACTGTGCTACACTGTCAATCAAGGGGCATTTTCATGCTTGGCCTACTCTACTATGTTACTAATGGAAGCTGTTACCACTTTTTAAAATTTAATTTATTGGTACATTATATATACCCATCACAATTGCACTCAACATTGAGAATTTATACCCATATATGACATGACTTGTCATTTTCCCCTTCCCCTACCCACCCTACAACTCCCCGCCCCTACCACTTTTTAATTATGTGTGATACTGGGGGTTGAATCCCAGCCCTTTCCATTGAGCTAAATCTCTGCCCCTTTTTTATTTTTCATTTTGAGACAGAGTCTAAATTGAATTTCTGAATTCCCCAGACTGGGCTTAGGTTTGCAGTTCTTCTGCCTCAGCCTCCTAGAGTGCTAGGATAACAGGCCTGTGCCAGCACCCTGTTTTTTTTTTTTTTAAATGCTAACTGCTCTGTTAGTTCTTCATCTGTAACTGATAGAGGAACCTTAGGAGATACTGCTGGCCACATTGGGGGGGGTGTCCTATAATTTGGGCCTAGAACTAACCCAGCTTTGTTCAAGGATGTCCCCACCTAAAACTTGATTGGATTACAAAAGAAATTGTGTGCCTAAGGAGGGAACCTCTGCAGGCAAGCAGAGCCTCCAGCCCTTCAGTCAGAACACTGAGGTGACTGAGCACTGTTTACGTAGTAGTCTGCCAGTTTAACTAAGTAGTATTAGCCGAGTATTGGAAAGTTCTTTAAACTTAAATCTTCAGTTTATAAAGCAGTTTTACTTGTGAACTGCAATAGAGTTCTTTGGAGTCAGAAAATATAGACCATCCCTTCGTGATGGTCATGAATGTATGGGTCTTCTAACTTTTTCACTAAGCCTCACTTTCTCATCTGTTTAGTGAAAGATATCTAATACAAAAGGCGGGTTATAAACTAGGGATACTGTGTTGAATTTTTAAAAGAATTTTCTTTGACTTTTAGATTTGTATTGTTTTTACAGCCATTACATGAGACAGATACTGGAAGCCCTGCGCTACTGTCATGATAACAACATCATTCACAGGGATGTGAAGGTAAGTCCTGTCACCCCCACCATTGTGTTTATGAGGGCAGACACTGTGATAATAACCAGATGTTTTCTTTAGTCGTTTTATAGAGAGCACCTCAGACTGGATTTTATTTACAAATAGAATTGGTTTAATCCCTCTGTATATGAGGTTAAGTCATGATACCAGTTCTTAATAGGACCACCATACCATTTCAGTTTTCTTATTTTTACTCCAGGTTACATGTAATCTAGAATTTTATTCTCCTTTTGCCATTGTATGTGAAAGAACAAGAAGTGAAAAACCACCAAATAAGATAAACCAAACTATGTCCTATATTAACTAGGAGAAAAATTCTATATGTTTTATCTAGTAAAAGTTAAGCGTATATTTATATTTTCATAATGTTGCAATGTATAATAGTCACCATTGTATATTCTTTGCAGATGGTTTTTAGGATATAGTATGAAATCATAATTAGAGGTGAAATACAGTTTGTACCCTTAAAATATCTAAATGATCATTATTCAATCTTCTGCCTATTCTACCTACTGTCAAATGAATGAGAATTTTCAGTCTCTGATTGTAATGATGTTAAGAAAAACATAGAGGTAGACCAGAGAGGAGACCAGTGGACCTTCCTCCTTATCTCTAGGCCCTTTCAAGGAAGGCCCAGGGTAGTGATGGCGAACCTTTTAGGACCAAATCCCAAACTGCAACCCAGAACTCATTTATATATTACAAAGTGCCAACACTGCAATTAAACTTGAGTCATGATGTTTTAGCTTAGAAAATATAATTCATACATTGATAGCTTTTATCTTAAAATAAAAACATAGTAACAGAATTTTCAGTGATAACAGCTTTTTATTGAAAGGTAAAAGTGTGCATTTGATGTGCTTTTATACAATTAATGTGATCCCTACTGTCGTATGCATGCTGATAATTTGTCAAACCTTGGCTGACTTGGTGACTTGGCTCATATGCTGACAGAGAGGGCTCTGTATCCCCATGGCCGCAGATGTGCCCTAGGTTCACCTCCACTGGCCTAGAGTCACTATAGAACCTCTGAGGTTTGTCTGGCCCTGGGCTATACTTTGAAACTCTGGTATTTTGTTCCTCCATAGACATGGTGTTTCTACCTTTGAGGAATATTGTTAAAGGCCTGGCTTCTTCAATGTATTTTAAATGACCAAGAAAATTAAGTAGAGTTTAGTTAAAGTTTCTGTGATTGAGAAATAGTTAAAGCTGAGGGAAAACATGAGCAATTCCAAAACCATCCAGCAGAATGTTATAATAGACATTCAAAATCATTGAAGAAATGGACAAAACATACATTAATGTAAATTAGTTATATAATACTCTCTTAAATGAGGTGATAGGAAACTGACACTGTTGTTATGAAAACTCAACACTGAACAGCCCAATGAATGCATGACACTTTTATTTTTTTAAAAAAGTTCTTCAGTTATCCAGAAAGTAAGAAGTGTAGAAAGATACAAGGGGAAAATTGTCAAATGAGGTAGAATACTGTGAGATCCTTTAATACATATAAAGTGATGTATATAAAGTAAAACATATATCCATATATATGATATGAGATATATATATATATATATATATATATATATATATATATATATTACATCACTGCCCTAGGCTGTCTTTATATGTATTAGGGAATATGTATAAAGAAAAATGATGATTTGATATTATAAAATATGTAAAAGTGGTCCTATTATACTTATCTGGCAGGGGAGATACCATGATCACGAAGGTGGTTTTCCCAGGGCAAGGCTTATCCATTGCACTCCGGGTGTGCTGACCCCTGCGATTTCCCCAAATGTGGGAAACTCGACTGCATAATTTGTGGTAGTGGGGGACTGCGTTCGCGCTTTCCCCTATAAAAGAAAAAAAAAGTCCTATTAAGATTGTTAGTTCATGTAATAGCTTTGTATTAAAAGCCATTTGGCTCAAGAAGCCATTTTATTTTGGATGAATTCTGTGTGTGAAAAATAGCTGTGTCCATGTCATATATTGATTTATGAGGGGCTCTACCTGGCCTTCATTAGTGCACTCAGAATGTGATGAGCCATGGTATTATATATGATACACCGATAAGCCTAAACCTCTTGAAATCTAAAATAGTTCTACTTTATTTCACCTTCTAATTTATCTTCTGAGTTAATTATTCATCAAATATTTGACTGTCCACTTCATGCAGAATACAGTGCTTAGAGTCCTGAAGGTATTATGGTCTCAGTAAAGTAATAAGGCAGCATATCTTTCATCTAGTGCTGCAAATCGACACACACCAAACTCTTTAACTCCGAAGAACAATTGCAATGATTTGCTGACAGTCTTGTGGTTTGGACAGAGCTTCCTGAGGACCTCTCACTTATTCCCCAGGCTTTTGTCTAAAGCTGCATGGCTAGTTCCCACAAAGGCTTCATTCAGTCTCCTGGCACCTCAGTTGAAGCAACTGGGACAGCTGGGTGCTGGCTGGGCCTTCTTTATCATCTCTCAGGGTTTATCTCGCTCTCCACATAGCCACATCTCCCACAGGACAGTGCCTCAGGCCTCCAACAGAGCAAAAATGGACATTGCCAGGCCTCTTGAATGTAGGCCCAAAGTTGGCACTGTTCACATCTGCATTTAATTCTGACAGTCACGTAAAGGTCATGAGGTTAGCCTAGGCTTCAAGGGGAAGAAGTAGCTTTCTCTTCACTGGAGGAGCACCAGCTGAAGAAGGATGGAAGGACATGTAGATAGCCATCTTCACAGACAAGCAGACTCATAGTTACTGAGCACTGGTGGTGAGTCAGTCAAAGGTAGAATCAGAGGTTTCACGGAATAGGTCATGTTGGAGTCTGATCTTGAGACAGAGTAGTTTCATGGAAATGAGAGGACTTTTCACACAGAGGGAACAGTGTGTGCAAAGGTCACACTGTAAGTGTGGTTTTGCATTGGGCTCTATTAAATTAATTTCTTTCTAAAGTACATGCCACATAATATTGAGGAAGAGTACAGAAACGTTGTGAGGCAGGAGGACAAGTAATTCTCAAACTTCAAACTGGTAAGAAGAAACCACCAAAAACTAAAACAGTATTTTTCAGTTGGCTGGGTAACTGAACATAGAGATCATATTAGTGTTGGTATTCTTTATATTTCAGTACTTGAAATCTATACTTTTTACATGGTAAATGGAATACTCATAGGTAGTTAACTGACAATGTTGAACTTGGTTTATTTTCTGAAAACATTCATCCAAAAGATATGTATAGAGTCCCTACTGTATGCAGGCTCTAACCTAGGAACTAAAGCTACATCCATGTACACCAAAAATCACTGCCCTCTTGGAGCTGACAGTATAGTTCAGGGAGACACATAATACTCAATAAGTAAAAATAAGTAAACTATAAACTCCAGGTCAGACAGTAAAAAGGACCTTAGGGAAACCAGGCTGATAACACACACCTGTAATTCTAGCACTCTGGGAGGCTGAGGCAGGAGGATTGCAAGTTTGAACCCAGTCTGGGCAACTCGGTAACTTAGCAAGCCCCTGTCTCAAAATGTTAAAAATAAATGTTTTAGGGCCGGAGATTTAGCTCAGTGGTTCTGGCGCCTGCCTTGCAAGCGCAAGGTCTTGAGTTCGATCCCGGTAACCACATAGAATGCTGGGCATGGTGACTCACGCCCACCAGCAATCAATACCACATACCACAGTGCCGGGCGTGGTGGCTCATGCCTGTAATCCCAGCACTCAGGAGGCAGAGACAGGAGGATTGCTGAGTTCGCAGTGGCTTGCCTGGGCTACATAGTGAGAATAGGGCCAGCCTGAACTACAAAGTGAGACCCTGTCTCAAAAAATATAAAATAAAATAAAATGAAATGAAATGAAATGAAATGAAATGAAATGAAATGAAATGAAATAAAATATAAAATAAAATAAAATAAAATAAAATAATGTTTTACAGGGGTGAGTATATAGCTCAGTGTGAAAGCTACAGGGGAAATAAGACTGAATAAAAGCCAAAGAAACACTAGAACAGACACCACAGTTTTAAATAGGGTGGTCAAAGCAGATCGCACTGAGAAGAGCACATCTGAGCAAGAACTTGGAGATAAGTGGACTGAGCTGGTAACTAAGGATGAGTGATCTAAGCGAAAGGACAGCCTGTGCAGTGGTGCTAGGACAGACATACAGGCCGCTCCTGTGGCCAAAGCAAAATGAGCAAAGGAGGAAGGAAATAGAGGCAGCACATGATCCTGCTTGGCTCAGAGCAGAGGGGTGACAGTGGAGGCAGTAAAAACAAAAAAATTTTTTAAAAGGCAGGTAGATTTCAGATACATCTGAAAGGTTGTATCAATACTACTTTTTAAAATTTTATAGCACCTTATATATACACATTATGATCACACACAATATTGAGAATTTGTACCAGTGTATGACACAATTTAATTCTCATTTTTTCCATTCCCCCACCCACCCTATAACTCCTCGCCCCCATATACATAACCATTGTTTCCCTTTTTCTATTACCATCATACTTTTTCTTCCCCTTGTTACTTACCTCTCACTCCATTTCCCTTTTAATATTTTCTATTTCAAAATATCCACCATATATTCTAGAACTCATTTACTTCTTCAGTTTCTCATACCAGAGAAAAGATATGATACTTACAGATCTGTAACCTATTTATTTCACTTATAAGTACCTGAAGATACATCCATTTGAGTATAAATGACTCAAACTTATCATTCTTTAAGGCAGAGTAATACTCTGTTTTATAGAAAAATCACATCTTCTTTATCCAGTTTCCAGTTGATGGGCATTTGGGTTGTTCCCAAGATTGAGCTATCACAAACTGAGCTGCTATGAACATGGGTACACATCTCACTGTGAGGTGAATCTTTTAATTCTTTCAGGTACATACGTAGCAGGGGAATAGCAGAATCAAATAAGATCTCTAATCCAAGTTTTTTGAGGAATCTCCACACTGATCTCCATAATGGTTGCACCAGTCTACATTCCCACCAATAGTGGAGAAGGGTTCCTTTCTCCCTACAGCCTTGCCAGCATATGTTGCTCGTTAATTGTGAGATAGCAGCCATTCTTTGTGGAGCGAGATGAAATCTCAGTGTTGTTTTCATCTGCATCTCTCAAATGACCAGTGACATTGAGCATTTCTTCATACATTTCTTAGCTACTTTTACTTCTTTCTCTGAAAAGTCTCTGTTCCTTTCAGATGCCCATTTTTTAGTTGGGTCTTTAAATTTGGGGGGGCTGGTTTTTTAAGTTCTTTGTATAAACCTCTATAGCACAAGAACTAGCAGAAGAAATCAACAAATGGGAACTCATCCTATTAAAAAGCTTCTGCACAGCAAAAGAAACTACCAGCAGAGCCACAGACACAAATTGGGAAAAAATTTTTACCAGTGATTTCTCAGACAAAGGCCTACTATCTAGAATACGCAGAGAGCTTTAAAAAATTCAACATGATTTTTTATATATAACTTCAGAGATGTAGGTGAATGTCATTTAATTCAGCATCTTGTTATAAGGGTTCCCGTGCAGAGGTTATAGTAAAGCTTTCATCGTGATCTATTTTCCAAGGGTAATGACATAACACTTGGTTTCTTTTGTTACTATTTCTTGCCAATAAAGCCACCTACCAGCTTTCTTTGCAATCATATACATATTCAGTGACTTGTCTGTATGTAGATTTAATTTGTTAATTCTGTTTTCTGCTGTTGAATTTTTCTGTGAGTTTGCTTCTCTTGTATTTGCTAAAGAAAATAAAACCCAGGCATAGTCTTAGCACTGTGGAGGTTGAGGCATGATGATCACAAGTTTGAGCCCAGCCTAGGCAACTTAACAACTTAGTGAAACCCTGTTTCAAAGTTTAAAAAAAAATTAAAAGGGATAGGGATGTGGCACAGTGTGAAGCATCTGGGTGTGTTTCAAAGTAAAGTAAAATAAAATAATGCAATGCAATAAAATGGTTAGGGATGTAGTTCATTGTTGAAGAGATTGGGTGCAATACTCAACACAGAGAGGGAGGAAGATAGAATAACATGGTAGTACCATACTTTACTTATCTTAGAAATGCATAGATTATTCAATTATCTATTTTATCTAGCTAAGAAGATTTTCATGCTCTCTTTCTTTTTTTAAATAGAATTCTTTATTGGTACATTTTATATACACATCATGATCACACTCAACATTAATTTGTACCAGTATATGACATGACTTAATTCTCATTTTTCCCTTTATCATGTTCTTCTTGCCCCGCCCCTTTTACTATACAATAGAAACCATTAGATTTCCCAAAGGTCCTGCCATTATATTGATTAATAATACTGTTTTCCTGGGCTGGATATTTAGTTCAGTGGTTCCAGTGCCTGCCTGGCAAGTACAAGGTCCTGAGTTCGATCCCCGGTAACCACATACAATGCTGGGTGTGGTGACTCACGCCCACCAGCCATCAATGCCACATACCACAGTGCCAGGCGTGGTGGCTCACGCCTGTAATCCCAGCACTCGGGAGGGAGAGACAGGAGGATTGCTGAGTTCAAGGCTTGCCTGGGCTATATAGTGAGCTCAGGGCCAGCCTAAACTACAAAGTGAGACCTTGTCTTAAAAAAAATAATAATAATAATACTGTTCTCCTAATTTGATGGTTGTTTCTTTTTGAAACCATCACAAATGAGTCTAAAAAGGATTCTTTCATTACATTCGTGAATTGTAGTGGAAAATGCTTGCCTTGAAAAAACAATTTTATGTGAAATTGCATAAAAATTGTGTAATTGTTGGAAATTCAGGACTATGTATTGTCATAAAACATGCTCTCACAACAGCCACACTAATTACATCTGGGTCCAGAGACTTTGTGTGGGAGGCCGTCCTGGGTATCACCAGCATGATTAACAACATGCCAGCCTCTTCCCACTTAGAGGCCAATAGCATCTTCCTCTATCATGGCAACCAGAAGTGTCTCCAGATATTGTCAAATGTCCCCAGGGGCCCAAAAATGGCTTCCAGCTAAGACTTCCTGTTACATTTCTTGTGCTTCACCTACCTATAGGTACTACATAAGGCAGGCATATAAATTTCTGTCTTTCTCTATCATCATCTTCCCTGTAATTATTCTTTTTCTTCTGAAAGGAGATGAAAACTTCCATTACACCCCAATGATCTTTCTCTTCCCCTTACCCCTGTATTAAAAGTACTCAGAAGAGGGCTGCAGATTTAGCTCAGTGGTTCTGGCACCTGCCTAGCAAGCACAAGGTCCCAAATTCAATCTCGGGTAACCATATACAACAATACCAAGTGTGGTGGCTCACGCCTGTCATCTCAGCACTCAGGAGGCAGAGATAGGAGGATTGCTGAGTTTGAGGCTTATATGGGATACATAGTGAGCTCAGGACCAGCCTGGACTACAAAGTGAGACCCCATCTCAAAAAAAAAAAAAGTACTCAGAAGAGAGATGGCACAGTTGTCAGGGTAAATGCAGCTCCTTACTCCTGGCCTGCTTCACTGGTTCACTAAGCCAGAGAGCTGGCAGAATCCTCGGGGCCCTCCTGACTCCTGTGTACAGCTTCTTAGGGTGTCTTCTGGGTGTGCAGGGACTCGGCGGGCCTTAGGCCTTTTTGTCAGTCTCACCCACTCAGGCACAATTTGACTGAAGCTGAAGTGAAGCAGCTCCTCTGGGAGTGCAGACCACTTGCTACACACACAGTCACTTTCTATTCTGAATGAGGCTGGAGCCTAGGAGGTTTGGGTGCTCAGTTTTGATTCTCAGAACTGTGCAAACCCCATTTGCACATACGCTCAACTTGAGGCTTCCAGCCCAAGTGTTTCTGACTGTGCTTCCTTTAAATGGTTTCCTCCCAACCTGTGTTAACATGCCTGGCTGCTCTCTGGTCCCCTTTAGGTCTCAGTTCTCCTTTCACTTGCCAAGGGCCTGGCTTTATTGTAAACATATGTTCATGTAACACTGGTTGCTGTGGCATTGTGGATTTCTTAAAGTATTCCTTCCTCTTGCTTTCAGTCCCTAGCATTCATTTTACTAGTGTTAGCACACTTCTCAAAAGTCTCTCACTTTTTACAAAAAATTTCAATTCTCACAAGCTTATTTCATGTTTTAGTATAAGAAAGAAACTGGTTAATTTTCTGGTGTTGCTTTTGTGAAGTTGTTGAACATAATGTGCATGTTTAGTTTGTAGTGTTATAATAATTATACTTAGAAAAACCTCATGGATTATAAGATCATCAATTTAATTTGCATTTCTACCTGCTATGCTTCTGTTCTCCCAACACTCCCTGATTTATTTTTTGTTTAAGGGTGGGCAGGCATGGTAACATACGCCTGTAATCCCAGCTCTTGGGAGGCTGAGGTAGAAGGATCACCATAAGTTCGAGGCCAGCCTGAACTACATGGCAAGACCCTGTCTCAAGAACACATGGGTGAATTTTTTCATGTATTAGAAGTGGCTCCTCTCATTGCTCCCCTCACATTGGGGCTGGGATGTGTGTATCTTCTAACCAAAGATGTTTTTCGGTCAGGTGTCACACCTTTCTTGTTATAGCGGTTCTTCCCAGTGTTACAAATTCCATTGGAATTGGGGGTTCGTCAGAGGACAATTGCTGCATGACTGAAGTGCTTAGCATTTACCAGCATCTCTTAGTGTTCCTCACACAGTTTGCCAGCAAGCTTTCCTTTCACTCGTCTTCACACATGTGCCCGTAATAACCACCCTGGCCAACTGCAAGACCAAGGATAGACCAAGAGTCCTCACCAAATCAAAACCAGATCGACTGTTTTCCTCTCCTACCTGAGAGGACAGACTCACTTCTAGGTTGAATGGCTTATCCTGATTTTTGTTTATCCAGTCTTAATGATTTGTTTTCCTGATTAATAGTTTAAAAAGGGCCTTAATAGTTTAAAAATGGCCTAGTTTAGAAGGAATAAAATGGGAAATAAACAGTGTGTCATGCTTATTTTCCTAAAATGTAATCTTGTTGGCCTATAAGTCAAAATTTTAAATTTATGAGACCCCAAGTTGTCTTTAACTTTGTCTCATAGAAAAACATTAAAAATACAATTTTTCTGATATTCAAACATTAAATTAAGAATTTAGAAAATATTTATATACAAGATTTATTATGACATTAAATAGCCAATTCTTTGGTTGCAGAAGTTCAACATAGCTTCCAGTCAGCTGTTTCAGAAAGCATCTGTGGCATGAAGACAGGTGTGATGCTAATGACCTCAGCATATAGTTCATACAGGAAGTTAAAGTGAGAGTTTTCTTTACATTGAGTAGCCTGAAATTGCACATACCGCTCTTCCTTTTTTAAATGTAAGAAACTACTTTGGCAACATCTTTTATTTTTTATTTAAAGTAGTGGGAAGAGCTATAAAGTGATTTTTTTAGACACTGATTTTTAAAATTTATGTGTAGTGAGATTTAATATAAAATCATATATGTTAAATGAAATTTACTGATCATATCAGTCCCTTAGTCTGATGAGTTTTGCTTTTAAATCTCATGAGAGAATAAAACTACTGTTGCAACTATGAAGGATATGGGTATCTTGGGAATTCTCCTGAGGGCCTTGGACTTTGTAACTGAGGGCCTAGAAAGTCGCAAAATTGGAGCCTCCACTTCCAGTCAGTACTCAGGGAGGTCGGTTGCCTTTGTCTCTGCAAATCACTGAGACAGGGATCCAGTCGCTACTATTAAAGACAGGCTAGATATGCACTGTAAGTACTTGAAGCCAGAATGTGTTCAGAGTTTTGTCTGAACATTTTCATCTCTCAGTTAAGCATCCAAGAAAGGACAAATATTTACTGGTTTTGTTTTACAGGTTTGTAATGAAAATTAGACAAACATGTCAGAGCTACCTCTAGTGATTTTGAGTATACAGCTCTAGGGAATCTGAACAGTGAATTGCTTCTACCGTGTTTCCAGTTCAGGAACAAAATATGCTATGAGATTAAAGATTCTTAGGAGCTTACTTTAAACTTCCTTTTTAGTACTAAAGGAATTAGCATATGAAGAAGAAAGTCTTTAAGCAGTTTCTTATGAAGTGGCAAGTTATAGTTAATGATTGTTTTTATTTCATTCTTATCTAAGAGCATATAAGTACCTTATAGGTGGAAATAGAAAATATGTTATAGTTTCAAAGGAGTTTATAATTTGGGAAAAACAATGCATTTTTAAAATTTTTTATTATAATGAGTACAGTACACAATGTAGTCATCATCATTTGTTGTACAAACAAGATTACATGGGAGAAAGAAATGACCACTGAGACATGCTTACCTCTTAAATATTTACTTAGATATTAGAGAAAATAGGAATGACTTACTTAACTATGCACTTCAGTTTTTTTTTTTCATCAGTAAGTAAATTGGAATACCTTGTGGTTGTGGTGATGAAAACAATACATGCAAAGCATATAACCAGAGTGCCTGGCACATCAGTGCTAACTAAGTGATACTATGATACTGTTAGTGCTTTCTCCTTCATTTGCTTCACAAAAAGTAATGGAACACTTCTACATGCCAGGTAGTCATTAATAACATTTATAATAGTTACAAAAGAAAAATAATAAAATGTGATAGATGACCAATAATGATATCATATCAGCTTTTTATTTTATTTTATTTTATTTTATTTTATTTTATTTTATTTTTTGAGACAGGATCTCACTTTGTAGTTCAGGCTGGCTCTGAGCTCACTATGTAGCCCAGGCAAGCCTGGAACTCAGCAATCCTCCTGTCTCTGCCTCCCGAGTGCCGGGATGACAGGCGTGAGCCACCACGCCCGGCACTGTGGTATGTGGTATTGATGGCTGGTGGGCGTGAGTCTCCACGCCCAGCATTGTATGTGGTTACCGGGATCGAACTCAGGACCTTGCGCTTGCGAGGCAGACACCGGAACCAGTGAGCTAACCCTCCAGCCCTATCAGCTTTTTATTTTATCAGAGCCTTATCTAACTAAGCATATGTATTATAAGTAACATCTGCTTAATAACTGTCAGAATCAATGAATATTGCCTTTCCCAGTAACATGAGCCAGATAATACCAAATAAATAATATTTAATTAAATCCTGGATATTTATACTGTATTTTTCATATATTTAGATAAGACCTAAATGAGGATATTTCTTATTCATTTTTTTCTTGCACTCATTTTTAAAGTTTTTTTAAGTTACCAGCAAAACAAAATATAGATGGACCTTTGTATTCTGGTAGAAAGCAGACAGACCATAAGCTATTTGCCTCTTCACCCTACAGTTGTACAATACTGTGTTCTGAACAGAAGATCCACAGAAGAGTTTTAAAAGAAAGTGGGTGGTGAGATCCTTTCAGTACACTTGACTTTTGCCTCTGAAAATCTATGCCTTCTCCACTTTGAGTGTAAGAACTGTAAATTGAATTTTGTGAATATATATTTTTTAAACCAATATGGTTTTCTTGCTGCCTGTTGTCAACCAAGATGTAATATGTCGATCCTTTAATGTTCCTATTAGAGCCACATGAACATACTTGTATTCTGTGGTGTTTTTCCATCCAGAGGTCAACTGTATGTTTGTATATGTGCTGAATTAGATTTTGTTAATAGTTTGTATAGTGTCTTCTTGAATGTTTTATCCAAGAAAAGAAATATAATGGGGTCCGTGCTACTTCTGGCGGAAGCGAGACAGGTGAGGATATTTTTTGTCTCTATTAAAATATTCAATTGCAGACAGTCCTCTCCTTGATGCAGAATATAAAAAATGGGTTTAAAAATACTGTATGGAAGAAAGCAAACTATCAGCAGAATCTGGATGACCAAAAGATGTCTTTTCACAGAACTGTAAGTCAAGTCTTTCTCCACAATGGATGTACAGGCCCTTATTTTTCTTAGATGACGGACAAAAGAGTAGTACGATGTTAGCACCACTAAAAACGAAAATCCAATGAATGTAGTTCCAATGAGACCTGCAGTCTGGGAGATCATGCCTCCCAGTTCCGTCTTCCGGTTGTAGCACCGGCTCTCTTCTCCTTCTGTAGCCTCCACAACTGAGTAATATATGGTAATAGGGACAGTTATTCCCAGCACAACTCCCCAAATGTAAGTGCACAGTTTTCTAGCAAAGTTGGGCTGGCGAAATTTTTTTAGTAAGTGGCCATAAAATATTTTCTCATAGCATGAAGTGGTGGTCTCTTGTGTGGAATCCTTTTTCATTAAAGTAGCATAGCGGCTTACAGCAATCCAACTTAAAATTAAGAGGCTGACAAACATACTTACATGCATGGACAGGGTTCCGAGAAAATTGACCACTCTGCATTGTGCAGATTGATATTCCCATTGGAAACCTTTCATAAAATAGATACCCATGAAAGGCATGGCACTGCACACAACTAAGTTGGCGGTCACAAGATGTGCCAGGTAGATGTGTGTTGATGTTTTCTTACCTATTTTTGTCAAAAATACCCACTGAGAGAGGGAGTTTCCAAAGAGACCAATAATACAAAGAATGGTGTAAGTGATTGGTAAAGCTCTGGACGTGATCATGGATGGTTGGATGCATGTTGAGTTGTTACTCATTTATATCAGATCTTCTTGAAGTCTGTCACAGGAGCTAGAACAGAATTACATAAATTTAATATTTACACTATAGGTGATATTTAAGCTAAATAGTAAAAAAAAAAAAAAAAGAAGAAGAAGCATTGAATAAAATAATAGCCAAATGTACTGGATGGAAAGGGAAAGTATAGCTGGCTTCGTACCTTTTCTAATCACGATTGTCCAGTTGCAATAAAAGTAAAATGTGTTTCTTGTGATGGATAATGCCTTTGTCTAAAAAGGAAAAATTGAAGGAAATAGTTAAATTTCTTTGATTTATCATTTTATGTGAGAGCAATTTATCATTCTTATAAAATAATGTGTGATGATTTTTTCTGGAAATGTAATTTTTTAAAGTAACTCATATATAAATACTACATACAGGTCAAAGAAAAGTGTCACAAAAATATTTTGTGGCCACATTGGTAGAGGGATAAGACTTTTTAACTAGCACACTGCTTATTTGTAAATAGTTTTCAAAATAGTGTATTTTCATGGATAGGTTAAAACTAACATAGAACTATTAGAAGAGCCCTTTTCATATTTCATAAGTAAACTTAATTCCAGATGAACAAAACTCAGGCAAGGGCCTGAATTGAACAGAAGGAAAGATAGAGACAAAAGAGAGACTACAAGCCCAGGATCTGTAATTCAAATAGTGATTGCTAAACTGCCACGCTTCAAAAAATAAAATAAAATTGTGGGGCCAGGCATGATGACAGATGCATATAATTCCAGCATTTGGGATGCTGAGGTAGGAGGATTGCTGCAAGATCGAAGCTAGCCTGGAGTACTACCCAGCGAGAGGCTCTACAAAAACCAAGAAAAAGGAGGAGCATGTACTGGGGATATAGTTCAGTGAGAAGGCACTAGATGTAATCCCCAGTAGTGGAGAGGGGTGAAATTGTCCTTCACAACTCTCATTGCGGTGCTCGCTAGGAGAGCCCCACATGTGTCCTCATGTGTAATTTAGTCTCTCTGGCCTTTTCAGAGTGTTTTTCTCCCCAGTATTAAGGTTTGAACTCAGAGCCTTTGTACTGAGATACATGTCCAACTCTTTTCATTTTTTTCCTTAAACAGTGTCGCACTAAATTGCCTTAGCCTCCCTGAGTGCTGTGATTACAGCTGTGTACCACCACACCCAGGTTCAGAGGATTCTTTGTTAGTTTAGAGGCTATGATGGTTTAATCACAGTATAAATGCAAGTGTAATTTTCACTTTTCACGTCTTCTTTATGATCATTGTTATTGCAACAGGTAAACAAATGCTGAAGAATCACATACGATCTCCCTTTCACTCTTATTTTTTCCTTATTTTTTCATACAAGAATAACAAAGAAAAGATAGTAGATTCTGACTAAGTAAGAACTATGATCTCTATTCCAGTGAGCCTAACTCTCTGGGCACCATGTTCTCCACCATTTTATAATTTATAGCGGATTTCTCAAATTTTTTCATGACATTCTCTGTTCTGATAAAAATAAAGGTCTTCCATAAATGGACTAATGATCTGTCCCCGGCCCCGCTGGTCTGTTTCACTCTCTATCCTTCTTCATGTTTGCACCTATATTCCATATCCTGGGTTACTTTCGAAATATATTTCAAATTTTATAGACATCAAGATTTTCTTCCAAATGTAAGATAATTTTGAAATTAGTTTTTAAACCAAACAGTCCACGCTCAAAAACTTATATGGGTAAAAATGAGAATTAACTCATGTCATATACTGGTACAAATTCCCCAATGTTGAGTGTGATTGTGAGCTGTAGGTAAAATGTACCAATAAAGAATTCCATTTAAAAAAAAACTAAAAGGCTGTGCAGCACCTCTATGTTTACATATTGAGACCCTTAATTGATATCTAGCATTGCCCTCGTGATTTTTATTTATTTACAGTTTTTATTTAGAAAGCAGTCCATATGCTTCCAAGTAAGTTTGTATCTGGTGAATTCTAATCTGAATATAGTTGGCACAGGTGCAGTTGTAAATGTATAAAACTTAATGTGTGGCTTCACTGATGGAAAACTCAGAAAAAAACGAGTGAAGCAAACCAGTTTATTTCTTAAGGAAATTCCACCTGTTACAAGTAGATTGATTTTTAGATCAGGAATGGCTTTTCTTTTTATGATGGTAATTACAAAAAGCACTAGCCCCTGCCTTGCATGGAAATTGCTTAATATATTAAAAGCAGCAGCGACGCTGGTGCTTCTGTTTGAGTAGGAACAGCAAATGCTCCTGAGCAAAAGGGAGGCGAGCACCTTGGCAGGGCTCAGCTCTGTCGGACAGCAGGCACTTTGTGATAGGGACAGCGACCAGCTCACCATCCTCAGCTTCCCAAGTCTGCATCTGCTGTACCTCTCCTTTAGAGGGACGCTTTACTTCTAAAGCTACTAGATGATTGTTTTCTAAAACTTGGGAAACACCATTAAACTTAAGAAATCAAATCAAAATGACATGTCAGAGATACAGAAACACTTTCTAGAAGATGTTCCCATACCTGCTTTCCCTTCAGCACAGTACCCGTCTCATCATTGGTGAACACAAATGAATAAGTGCCACAACCTTAACAGTCCTTAATAATATCTACACAGTTATGTCCTTTCTTAATGACCAGTTGTCAAAATGTAAAGCTTAGTTCTATTAGAGTTTTCATAGAATTAACTTTTAAGCTAAAAATGAATAATCACCCTTACCTGTATGAGTAGCTTACACCAGTTAAGGTTATATTATTCAAGGCAGTGATGCAAATTTCAGACTTAAGTTCCTCTGATCTTCACTCTTCCAGTATCCTTAGTCAGTTTAAATAGATTCTTGTATACCAGCTACAGTGAGGGGAAAGGAAATTAGAGTACTAAAGAAATCCAATAATTATGGCTAATGTAACTCTCCTCATAAAAAGAAAAACCTCATTTCTCTATTTCAGTACTGAGAGGAAGTTTGTGGACAATATATACATACATATATTGTACTTCCTTATTATTTCATGAACTAGTTACACCCCATTTAGCTTTATTAGCATGATTGGCTGAAATTTAAAAGTTTAATCCCCATAAGCTAGTTTTATATGACATCATGATAGAAGGAACCACACCACAGTGACCCAATAAAACACTGGTACAAGTGTGTCTGTAAACTTGTCTGTAAAATCATAATGTGAGTGATTTCTTTGCCATCCATCTTTATCAAGAGTAGAGGAAGATGAAGCTCAGAACTTTCTTACAGTAGCTTTACTAGAGTCAACTATTTGTAGAGCTGAACTTGAACTCCATGCTCATCTATGAGTTGAGATCCTTTGTTTTAAGATGGAAGAAGTTGAGGCCCAGAGAAGTCCACCATAAGCACAGACCTCACAGGTTTAGTCCCAGTTTGGCACTAATGAATTAACTCATTCTTCTAACCACTCTGTGCTGCCTCCATCCAGATTCCACGTAGTACATTGTTTGGAACATTTTGGTAATAGATTTGGAAAATCCTAGGAAGTGACAGCTATGCCTCAGACCAAATGAAGTGATAATATAATGAACTGTGAAGCTGATTTAATGAATAAGATTATTGAGTCAGTATATGAATTGCTAACTAAATGTTCACAGCTGGGGAGCCAGACTGCTTTAAGCACCATGCCTTGGGTAGTTAAACTAGAAGAATCTGAAAAGGAGAACAGAAATCTCATTTCATCAAGCCTGAGCACTTTTAGTTATCAGTAAATCTGCATTTAAAATTAATAGAAGTATTTGCTTTTTCTCAAAAGTCCCAGTGTTTATACTATTTCCTGTTGATTACACAAATTTTCTGTGATGTTTGCTGATATTTTTCTCTAAAACAAAAATGAGAACTCCAGATGGAGGGTATTGTTCTGCTGCTGTGAGGATCTTCTCAGTATTTGCCACCATCTAATTAAGAACAGTGGCTCTTCTAGAGGTATGTAGCAATTAATTGCAGAAAAGTTTGGCTTCTAAAATCCTGTCATGTTTATTTCAATGATTTTCATATTCCAAGAATTACTTAGAACAAAAACCAGTTTGGTGTTGGGGTGTAGCTCAGTGGTAGAGCACTTGGCTCTACATGCATGAGCCCCTAGGTCACAGAATGAACAGTTGGAGATAACTTAGAGGAGAAAGAATGGAAATAGAATGCTGTTTATAGTGACTGGAAGATGGTTATATTACCTGTTGGGTTTTTAAGTGCCTCTGGTCCAAAATCAGGATTCCCTTGCTTTGCCCCATTGTACCCAACCGGTAAATATACACACCAGCACTTCTCAAGCCAAAGACTTAGGGCTCCTGCTTGACTCCTCTTTCCTTCACATCTCACATCCACTCAGCTACTGCTGCTCCAGCTTGTCCCACCATTATTGAGCCATATTTTATGAGAGTGCTGTGTGTGCTACACTTCCTGCTACTCACTTGATGTGCAAGTTCTAGTCCTCACAGTAGTCCTGAAAAATAAATATATTCATTTCACAACTGAAGCTCAGAAAGTCTGTGTGTCTCCCAAGGTCATACAGCCATCTCTCCTCTCAGTATTGGTGATTAGCTGCCCACAGAGCAGTTAATTCAAGAGGCCAACCTCACTGGTGTATTGCCTTTATTTTGTTTGTTTGTGTGTTTGTTTTAGGGGTTTTGTTTGTTTGTTTGGTTGTTGGTTTTTGTTTTCTTTTGAGACAGGGTCTTGCTTTGTAGTTCAGGCTAGTCCTGAGCTCACTGTGTAGCCCAGGCAAGCCTTGAACTCAGCAGTATCTCCTGCCTCTGCTTCCTGAGGGCTGGGACGACAGGCGTTAGCCACCATACCTGGCATTGTGGTGTGTGGTGCTGATTGTTGGCGGGCATGAGTCACCACACCCGGTATTGTTGTACAGCGACCTTGCGCTTACCAGGCAGGCACCAGAACCACTGAGCTAAATCTCCGGCTCCTATTTTTTTTTTAATCTAACTTCTAAAATCACCACTGTCATTTGTACAGTACTTTGATGGTCACACAGAGCTAGCCCTGCCTGTGTGAGGGTCGACTACCAGGAGCTGATGCTCACTGGGAGTTCTTTTGGTAACCAGCTACCACAGATCCTAAGCAACCCTTGAGACAGAGTCAGAACTACTGTCAGACCATTTGTGAGACAAGAACGCCTGAATTGGGTTCAGTTTTGCAATTCTTTTTTTTTTTTTTTTTTTTTTTGAGACACGGTCTCACTTTTTGTAGTTCAGGCTGGCCCTGAGCTCACTATGTAGCCCAGGCAAGCCTCCAGCTCAGCAATCCTCCTGTCTCTGCCTCCCGACTGCTGGGATTACAGGCATGAGCCACCACGCCCAGCACTGTGGCATGTGGTATTGATTGTTGGTGGGCATGAGTCTCTCCGCCCAGCATTGTATGTGGTTACCGGGGATCGAACTCAGGACCTTGCGCTTGCGAGGCAGGCGCTGGAACTACTGAGCTAACCCTCTGGCCCCAGTTTTGCAATTCTTAAAACTGTTTTGACTTTTTGTACTCTGTTTTTCTTAAACAGTGCAGTTCCCTCAACAAATATGTACTGGAGTTTCTACTGTATTTGTAGTGGCATGTGGAGGTCACAGAAGTCCCATGTCAGCCACTAATTTATGGTTTCTGGAAATTTAATAGAGATTCTATAGGCAGCCAAGCATTTAGATTAATGTGTGTTATGTGATACAGCCCTCAAATGCTGTATGAATTAGAAAAGGGAAGAAACAGGGCAACAGTGAAAGCAACTGGAAGGAAAGAGAAGGAAATACATAGTAAGCAATAATTCTGTGCCAAATCTTTTACATACAAGAACCTTGGAAGTGACTGGCAGAAATTGAAGCTTAAAGAGGTTAAGTAGCATGCTCAAGGTAATACAACTAGTAAATTATATTTAAAGCAACCTCTTTCTTTCTAGAAGACAGACATTATTGGTTTTTCTTATACATCAGGATACCTTATGATCCTCATGAAAAATAAACATGAACCAAATCTTAATTACTTTTAACTTCAGGCAAGGTTTCTTATTCTCCACTCTAATGTAGTAGAAATTGACTTTGAAAAAAAAATCAAGGTTAATTTTTTCTCTCCCTGTAAACTCTGGACTTCATTCAACTAATTTTTCTTCTAGAAATATCATGATAAATTCTTCGTGATTTAAGTGACATTAAGTTTCCTAATTGAAATACAAGAAAATTCTGTTTACATTTTTCTAAAGCATGAGGAAATATTGTTGAAGCTGATTGAAAAGAAGTGTCAGAAAAGATTAAACGAATAAAAACATTTCAAGAATAAAATATATTGCAAGTTCTCTGTCAAAAGTGGACCCTTTGGACTTTCCTTACTCAGGTCACGAAGAGTTTCTTTCATCATTTTTTTCCATCATTCTCTTCAGAGTTCCCCTTCTGTTGTCCAACTTCCAGTGCTCTTGCTTAACAGTTCCAATACTTCCTACACACCTGTCAGTCACATCCCCTAAGCACTCTGCCTTGAACCTTATCATCTACCTACCTCCTTGAAGTGTTACTTTCCTATAACTGGAGTCCCTGTCTTACACTAAGTTTCCTTGAAACCTGTGTGAGTATCAAGTGTATCTAGTGCATTTTTTTGCCAGGCATGGTGGCTCACGCCTGTAATCCCAGCACTCGGAGGCACAGGCAGGAGGATTGCTGAGTTCAAGGCTTGCCTGGACTAAATAGTGAGCTCAGGGCCAGCCTGAACCAAGAAGTGAGACCCTGTCTCAAAAAAAAAAAAAAAATCGAGTGCATTTTTTAATCTGGCCTCAGAATTCCACTGGAGTTGTTTGGTGATAGTGGTCCAAAGAGTAGGCATTTGGTCATTTGCTTAAGCAATTCGTGGTGGGCTGAACACAGTAGGAGGGTGTGGGAACTTTCTTGTCTTACTTGAATTCTTAGGTTAGAATTAGGGCCCCTTATCAATTTCCCTCAGAGCTGGGAGCCAGCAGATTCAGAACAGGTTAGTCATACATGAAATTTCATGCTTCAATTAGAAAGTTATTTTAGGCTATCCAAACTAGTATCTAGACTGGCTGCGATTAGCCTTTTGAATATTTTGTCTGACTAATCAGGAGTTCAGGACATTGGTGCAGAAAGAAAAGACAAGCCCAGTTTTATCTGCATTAGAATGCTGTCGGGGGAGGAGGGGGGAGTGGGTAGGGATATGGGTAAAAATGAGAATTAACTTGTGGCATATACTGGTACAAATTACCCAATGTTATATGTGATTTTGAGATGTATATAAATTGTACCAATAAAGAATTCAATTAAAAAAAAAGAATGCTGTCACATTCTAAAGATGCTGATTTCTCAAAAAGTGAGGCAGTGGCAAGCCTTGTTCCCATACCCATGGTTGCCTTTAGGGGTAAAGCACAGTTCTGTTTCTGAGAGCTGTGGTTTGTTTGAGGCTCACTTAGCTCCCTGCTCTCTCCAGGATGTGGTGTCTGGCCACAGCCTGTTTCCAGTTGCACTGCTCTCAGGCCCTCACCTCCTGCTAAAAGCTGCTCCAATCAGGGGTGTCTTGCCCTTTACTGGAGTGCCTAAAAGGACCTCTGCTTGCTCGGAAGAGCTGATTTCTCAGTAAGAAGTGGAAACATTTGTCTCAAGATCAACTAAAACAGAGCTGAGAGTACAATCCAAAATTGGAACATTTAATAACAGCATAAGAAAAGGTACATGTCAGTGTTGTAAGAAAGGGCTAATGACAAAAACCTAAGTGGTCCTGATAGTCCAAGTTTTGCTGTTCTTCAGGTTTAACTTTTGCCTCTTCATATAGGCCCAGATACCGGTAAGGTACAGAAACACGGCAGCAGTGTCAGTGGCAATCATAAGAATTAGGATCACCTCAGGCAGCCATGGGAAGCAGCTGAGAAATAAGCAGATATACAGGAGAGGAGAAACCTGAATGATAGATTAGGCAAGGCAGTGTCTTTAAGGACAGTTAGATTTTTTTTTTTTGAGACAGGGTCTCGCTTTGTAGTTCAGGCTGGCCCTGAGCTCACTATTTAGTCCAGGCAAGCCTCGAACTCAGCAATCCTCCTGTCTCTGCCTCCCAAGTGCTGGAATTACAAGCGTGAGCCCCCACGCCCAGCGGACAGTCAGATTTTTGAACTTCAGCGTCTTTGAATCAGCCAAATTTGGTCCATCTCATGCTTGGGAAATGCCTATTCTTTTTTATGGGTTCTTTGAAAAGCCAAAAGTAAAGATTTCTGAAAATAAAGCACTTGATAGGATTGTAAAAATAATTTGGTCTATGGTATTGCTGCCCATACAAAATACCCTCGCGCGCACGTGCACGCGCGCGCGCACACACACACACACACACAATTCCAGTTCTAAGAAACAGCAATTTGCACTGCAATGAGCTTGACTAAGATAATTTAAAATATATATATATATATCACTCCCCAGAATTCCCACCACTCCACAGTCCACTGAATCTCCCAGACCAAGGCCTCCTGGCTCTCTTATTACTAATCATTTTTTTAAATTTGTACGTATAATTGTCTTAATGTTGAGTCCTTGCTCCATGTCACTTTCTGTCCTTACTGAAGGGCAGAAAAGAAAGAGGGATGTCAAGGGAAGATGAGAAAGAATTGGGTATCTGAAGTCTTCCCTCCTGTACCTGTGTCTGTATTTAGTTTCTAATATATACAACCTGAGTATTGAAGGAACCAGTTTTCCTGAGACCCACTCTTTGAAAAATTACTACTACTAATAATAAATAACAGCCATTGAACTGCTTTTGTATACTTTCATTCATATGCATTTTTATGATATAGCTGCTGTTGTTACCTTCATTTTCTTAGTGATAAGTTTATGTTCATAGAAGATAAATAACTTGCCTGTGGTAATACAACTGGCATATCGTAAGGCCTGAATTCAACCCTTCCAGAGCCCATGGTCTTAGCTGTAAGATACTGCCTTTTACACTTGATCTTAGCCAAAAGGCTGAGAAGCAGCAGATACTGCCTTTTAGCATTCAGCCCTTCTAGGGTCCACATTCTTAGGTTCTACTTTATATCGACTACCATCATGTGTGATAGCACGGAAGAAATCTGATTGTTTGCTTGGGGTAATGTAATCAAGTATCCCCAGTGGCCAAAACTACATCTCACTATGTTCCCCACTTAAGGATTTCAACCTGGAAATTTATTAACTCCTGCCAAGTCTCCACTGTAAAAACACACTTCTCCCTTTGTAGTCAATAAGTAATCTCAGAGTCATATTCTGAAACTTTATGAAAACATAGCACAATGATTTTACCATTCATTGCTGATTAGACCCACTTATTGATGGTTATGCCTTGGTAATCTTTTGGTGACTAGACATGGGTTAGACTTAGAGTGATCATTTTAAGGTATCACGCTAAACGAGTCATCTTGTTTTCTATATTTCTAAATAATCCTATATGTAACAAAGCATAGTTTTTAATAATTTCATGTTGCCTCATCTTCCTTTTGCTCCAGGGAAAAGCAGCCTAAAATTTGTGGTTTTAATAAAACTACAAGTAAAGTATTGAAGCCTGGAAATAGTAAAATCTTAAGAGTACCATGTCTCCAGAAATATCTAGCAGAGGTTTAAAAAAAAAAAAAAAAGGAGAAATGTGCGTTTGATTTTAACATAAAACAAGTCTGTAAACTGCTCAGTTCTTGGGGAGTGCTCTGACCAGCAGAGGGCAATATATCACCAGCCTTAGTGAAAGCCGTTGCCATTGCTAGAAGCTGAAGGCTGAAACTTGTCCACAGGGCACTGTTTTCCAGTTGAAAACTTTAAGCCATAGAAAAATCGGAGTTTGTTTATCTTAAGATTAGTAAAATAATAAACTTCACTTTGGTTTAGTAGATGAAAACCACTTTAACCTTGATAAAATAAAAGTAACTGTATAGACAGTGGGTTACTGTCCTTAAGATAAATAGGCAGTGCCACTCATCTGCCTGAAATAGGATATGTTCCTTAAGGGTTGTTTTGTTTTGTACTAGTTACATATTATCATAAGAGTCATGTTTGTTGAATCTTTACATTCATAATTGTCCTGATGGTAGGAAGAAAATCTGACAGTTAACTATGTGAAACTTATGTGAACTTTTTAACCACCTTCTAAGTTTTTCTTTAACCTTCTAAAACATGATAGCAGCTGCCAAATATAGTTTTTCCCCTATTTAGCCATGATTTTTATTGGTACATTTTATATGTACATTATGATCACAATCAACATTGAGAACTTGCACCTGTACATGACACATCTTGATTCTCATTTTTCCCATTCCCCTGCCCTCCTACAATGCTCACCCCCTATATACATAAGTTTTGTTTCCTTTTTTTAACCATCACATTTTTTCTTTCACTTTTTTACTTACCCCTACCCACCCTTTTCCTTTTTCCTTTTGAACATTTTCTTCCTATTTCACATCAACTATGATACATTTTAGAACATTTACACCTTTAATTCCTCATACCAAAGAAATTATACAGTATTTACACATCTGTGTCCTATTTATTTTACTTAGGAGTACATCCTCAAGGTACATCCATTTGAGTATAAATGACTCAAATTTGTCATTCTTTATAGCTAAATAATACTTCATTTTATTTTATTTTTCTGAAGCCCACCTCTCCTTTATCCAGTCTCCTGTCCATGGGCCTGTGGGCTTTTTCCAAGATTTAGCTGTCACAAACTGAGCCTCTGTGGAAGGAGCCAAGAGTGTACGACCCGCACACTGAGCCTCAGACTCCGGAAAGCCGAGTCACTCCAGGCGCAGGTGGGTGCAGGCCCAAGAGCTCCCAGACCACCGGCGCCTGAGGGCGACGTGATGCAGTCTTTGTCCTTGGCTCTGCAGCCCTGAGTTCCCCATTTCTGCACATCTTTATGAAATCATACATAATGCTGATTTCTTTGATAGGGAGTACAATCCTTTGGCAATCCTCATTGGCATTTTCATAGGCTAATATCTTTTTTAATTTGTTGCCGAGCCTCTTTTCCTATAACACTCCTTCTATGGCAGTTTTGAATTAAAGCCGCCCATACTGGCCAGAAATCTACGAGATAGTTTTTCCCTGTCTCATGCCCGTTTTTACATTAGCTTTTACCTTTTGCCAAGTTGTATTATCCAATGTTTCTTTATCTGGAAACCAAGGATTGTACTCCATTAGAATGTCAAAGGATCCTTTCAATCTAGTTTTAGAAATTTATATAGCGACAATTTAAAAAGATGGTGCAGAAGTGGGAGGAAAGTCCCATGCTTTCCGTGAGATTGCCCCATGCCGGGGATTGTGTCTGACTTACCACTCGGGGTACTCACGTCATTCCTGAGAGGTTGTAAAACCATGCCAGTCCCTGTTCAAGGCGCCATTTGTGAGAGTCTCCTTCTGAGAGGAGAGGAGCTGGGGATACGAACCACGGACACAATGAGACTAATAGCTTGGTTAGCTAATGGCAACTCTATTGGGCCGGAAACAGATTATTATAGCAGTGAAACAGTCACGAGGACAAGGAGACAAACGTGAAGGGGGGAGAGAAACCCCCCTTGTACGTGACTGAGGTCACAGTTAACCCTTCTATCAGGAGGAGACAGCTCCGTGAGTTTAAGAAAATATCTTAGCCTCAAGGACGTGTGAAACCAGGACAGCCTACAGACATAGCTATCTAGGAAACAAAAAATAACAGAGTAGCCAAGGACAAAGACTGCATCACGTCGCCCTCAGGCGCCGGTGGTCTGGGAGCTCGCGGGCCTGCACCCACCTGCGCCTGGAGTGACTCGGCTTTCCGGAGTCTGAGGCTCAGTGTGCGGGTCATACGCTCTTGGCTCCCTCCACAAGCCTCTGTAAATGTGGGTACACATATGTGTCTGTGATGTGAATCTTGTAATTCTTTAGTGTATCTCTCCAGCAGGGGAATAGCAGGGTCAATGGAACCTCTAATCCTAGTGTTTTGAGGAATCTCCATGCTGCTCTCCACAGTGGTTGCACCAGTCTGCATTCCCAGCAGCAGTGGGGAAGGGTTCCTTTCTCCCCACAGCCTTGCCAGCATTTGTTGCTGGTTGATTTCATGATAGCAGCCTGAACTACATAGAAAGACCCTGTCTCAAAAAAAACAAAACGAAAAAAGTCAAATAGTACTGAAAGGCTTGTAATGAAAATAACAGTTCATACAGAAAGTGTTATTTCACTTCCTGAAGAGAATACGGCAGTAGAGCTTGCCTTTATCTCCCACTGGAGTCACTTCCTTCCATCAGCTAAACAATTACACAGATCTTTCATCTTAAAAGATGGCAGACTCAGAAAGAGAAAGCTCACAAGCTTTCTTTTATATGAGAAAGCTAAAATATAAATGGATAAAAAATGAAGGAAAGGGCTGGAGATTTAGCTCAGTGGTTCCAGCGCCTGCCTGGCAAGCACAAGGCCCTGAATTCGATCCCCAGCAACCACATACAATGCTGGGTGTGGTGACTCACACCCACCAGCCATCAATACCACATACCACAGTGCCGGGCGTGGTGGCTCACGCCTGTAATCCCAGCACTCGGGAGGCAGAGGCAGGAGGATTGCTGAGTTCGAGGCTTGCCTGGGCTCCATAGTGAGCTCAGGACCAGCCTGAACTACAAAGCGAGACCCTGTCTCAAAAAAAAAAAAAAATGAAGGAAAGAGGACAGAAAACTAGAAGGTAGACTTGGAGATGGGGAAGAGGATGGAGGGAGGGAGAGGAGAATGAAGAGATTGAAAATGATGAAGATGTGTTATATATGCATGTACCAGTTTCCTAAAACAAACCTCATTATTCTGTATTACTAATGTGTGCTAATTTTAAAAATAAAAAAAAATACATTGTCTCATTCAGCTTTCCATCAGGGGGAATATATGCACGTTTTTATCTCTGTGAGACAGCGCATAATTTGTTACTAAACCTTCAGTGACCTTGCCACTCCCTATCCTGGGAAGGTTTGGAAAGCATGATTCTCATATCTGTGTGTGTGTCTGTGTGTGTCTCTCTCTGTCTCTCTGTCTGTCTCTCTCTCTCTCTCTCAGCTTTCAACTAAAATACTTGCACGTATTGTCTTATTTTTAATTTATGAAACAGGGTCTCGCTTTGTAGTTCAGACTGGCCTGAGCTCACTATGTAGCCCAGGGAAACCTCGAACTGAGCAGTCCTCCTGTCTCTGCCTCCCGAGTGCTGGGATGACAGGTGTGAGCCACCATGCCCGGCATTGCTATATGTGGTTACCGAGATCAAACTCAGGACCTTGTGTTTGCTACACAGGTGCCCATGCAACTGAGCTAAATTTCTGGCCCTGTATTGTCTTTTTTGTTAAAGAGATTTCTTATATTCATTGTCACCTTTTTAGAAATACATTTTATATATTCTCTTATTGATATTTTACATGTATCATTTATCTATTGCTGCATGGAAATCACCCCCATACTTGGTAACTTAATGCAACAAATGTTTATTCATTATCAGTTGCACGGTTTTTTCCGGATTTAGTTGGGCAGTTCTGTGAGTCTCTCCTGGGGTTATTCAGGCAGTTTAGTAATCTGGCAGCTCAGCTGAAGCTAGATGGTCCAAGAGGTCCTTACTCCGATGTCAGACCCTCCTCTGGGACAGTCAACCAGGCCCAGCATCCCTCTGTGGGACTTTTCATCCTGGACTTGCCTACAGGATAATCACAGGGTTCCGAGAAAGCCACTGCAGGGCTGCTTAAGGCCTTGTTCAGATGTCATACAATGTCTGCATATTTTTACTGTCAGAGAAAGTCTCAATACCTGCCCAGATTCAAAGAGTGGGGAAATAGACCACACCTCTGGATGGGAGGAGCAACATACAGATTGGGCCATTTTTAATCTACTATATTTCCTGTAATATGCTTACAGTTTTAATGTTCTAAATAGACTTATCTATTTTTTTCTCAAAGTGCAGTGAATTGGCTCTTTCCTTAAAAATCAATATAGTATGTGTACTTCAAAAATCTCCTGTTTCCTGGCTAACATTCCTCAAAGAAGAGGAACTTGTACTTTGTAAAGAGACAGCCACCCTGTCCTGTTAGGTCCTGGAGCTGTTGTGTTTTATTGGCTCTTCTTGTATTGAAAGGTATATTAAATATGTCATAAATCCATCCTGTTTCCTTTGTATTTTTCCTCCTCTTATAATGGCTTTTCCTTTTCTCTTTCCAAACAACTAATCTGTTCTCTTTTTTCCAATAAAATTGAAAGAAAAGTCTGTTTCTGTTACTTCCTAATAATTTGTTTGATCCTGAGAACTGGATAAACTTACCAGCATCTCTAGCAGTGGAGCCTGAAAGGATGTGAAAAACTGGTAGTCTTCAAGGTGAGGCAGCTTGTCCTCCACCATGCTAGGTGATACTCATTACTCACATTTTTATTATTTGCAAGATCATAAGTGGCTTTTGGGCCACGAGATGCACATGTCCTTCCTCAGCTGCCTCTTCTCCCTCTCACCACCGATATGTGGAAGCCTGTAGTCTGCCCCCCCCCCGGCTGACCCTGTGTGTTCTGTGTTTTGCAGGCTTCACTGGCCACAAAGGGGAACTGAATGTGAACATGCATGCAACCTGCTGGTTCCCTTCGGAGCCAGCTGAACTTTTTTTTTTTTAAATATAGAGGAAACTGCTTTTCTTTTGAATACAAGCTGAATTTCCACATAGATATGAAACATTTCTGCTTTTGACAGATGGGGAAGGGACACAAGAGAATAGGGCTCGAAATTGTGAGAGAGGCAATTAAAAGAGAAAGCAAGGAAACAGACAACCGTGAGTTGAGGCAGAGGGAAAAGTGCTGCTGAGTACAGGAAAGGAAAAAAGTAGAGGGGGTGATGCGACACTAGCTCAGTAATTGAGAAGACGCCGTAAGAGGCAGGAAGCAAAAGGAAAATGAAAAGTAACAGCTATGCCAGCCGTATTAATGGACTGCGTTAGGAACTTCTGGTCTAGAAATTTGCTATTGGACAGAATGTGAAAATCTGACACAGTGATTATCATCCCTACTTGAGCCAAGTTTCTAGGGAATGTGACTTGTCCCCATTTCACAGTGCAATGTGGTTCCCTCTTCTGCTACTCTTGTTACACAGGGCACTTTGACATGTTTTCTGCTGGCATCTTGCCAGAGGTGCCCTCACCTTCTCCTTTCTTGCTGACGTTTTAGAGTTTGATTCTGACTAGTTTAAAATGAAAGCGGATTTGCTGCATCTCCTGTCCTGGACTTCACTGTTGTTAAGGCCAAATGACTCTTTCCGGGGTTAACTTCTGCTGTCTCATTTGACCCAGCTTGGCTTCCACTTTAAGTCTTCCTAATTGAGGTGTTTACCATCAACTTCTCCCCATTCCATTCTGTGCCCTCCCCTGCCTTTCCCCTGGCATTTGAGTAACATATTGAATGGTTCCTGCTTACCAGGTAGATTTCTAACTCCTTTAGTCCTCCTCACACCCCTATGAGTGAGGTACTATTACTCCTTTATCTCAAGAGAAGATACAGACTGTGTCCAAAGTTACCTAAGTGGTAGCACCAAACACTGATCTCAGGCAGCTTGACTGCATCCTCTGTTCCTTTCACCTGTTAGCCTGCCTCCTGGTTCATTGTTCTCAATGTATAATGTCACTGGGCTAAGAAAATCTACCAGACTCAGCCACACCATAATCCTTGCTACTGCCTTACAGTAGGATTATAGTACTGTGCACTCATTGCTCAAGACTAATCTATTGGACTATATTTGGATGGGCAATACCAGGATCTTCCTAGTACTTTTTCACCCTGATTTCCCTTCACCACTGGCAAATGGACAATTCTTTGCTTAGATACATTAAAACATTTAATCACACTATCTGGTTGGAGACTCTCTACTTCTTTCAAATCCATTTACATTTCCAGGCATGGGGTTGCAACATAACAAGACCGTCTCCTCCCCTCCAAAAAAAAAAATCATTCTACATAGTTCTTCTTAGGTGTTTGAATTTTGTAGTTTAACACTCAGAAAACATTTCTATTTTTGTATGCTCAAGAAATATATAATTTGACACCTTTAAGCTATTTATAACTGAAAAACAAACCTGTTTAACTATTGGATAATTTTATCTACAAATTCTTTAGCTTAGTCCTTAAGTAATGTATATCAGTGAAATACTGTGTTCCCAGATTTGACTGAAAATTTTTTGTTTATAATATCTAGCAAAAAACCCCATAACATAAAAAATTAGCACATACTATTAGTTTTTTGCAACTCATACAAAAAAGAAAGATTAAGGTTCAAGAGGTATAAAGGAATGCGCCAACAATTTAAAAGAAAATAGATAAGCAACTCAGGGAAGAAAGGGAAGGGGAGGGAAAGATTTAAAAATAAATAATTTATAGAATAAAAAGGATGACATGAATAGGCCATTGACTCTAGAAGAAATCTGTAGGCCGGTGCTCAGTTTCTCTAGTAATCAGAGAAGTACATATTAGAACCACAGTGTGATAGCACTTTACATCTATCAGTTGCCAACTAGTAAATGTAATGAAAACTAGTTATTAGTGAGGATATGGGTAAATAGAAATTCACTTCTGTCTAGAGGTGGGATAGGTGGCACCTACACTGAAGTCAATACCCTAAAACCAAGCGTTCACACTCCTGTCGACCATTAAGAACCTCCACACATCAACGCAAGGTACACAGACCACTTCGCTTGAACATGGTTTCTAGTAGCTGAAAACCTGGAAATACCTAATGCCCAGCATTAGGGGAAATGGAGAAAGGAACTATTGCTTATTATTCCGTAAGACATTGCATCCCTGAAAATGAAAAAAATAAGACCTCCATGTTAGCAACATAGCTAAATATAATTGGAGGGGAAAAAGTTACAAAACGATATATGAAGATACTATTTGTGTAAATATGTAAAAGAAAAAGTGCATATTATTGTGTATATGCATGTTGTGAAAGTATACCACTATGATCAGACTGACACATCCTATCTCTGTGGGTATGAGAGAAGTTTTAAGTAAGGCCAAAATATGAGTATCTGTTCAGTTTGAGTGATGGGTGCTTCACTTCCTGTTGTTTCATTCCCCCACACACACCTTTTGCTTTGCTTTGAAACGTTTTAGCACTAAGAAAAACGTGAGATTGCAAAACCAGATGATAGCTCACAATTAACTATTGCTCCTGAAATAATTGCATGGCATTGTAAAGTAAAGAAGAGATTGTAGGGCCGGAGGGTTAGCTCAGTAGTTCTGGCGCCTGCCTCCCAAGCGCAAGGTCCCGAGTTTGATCCCCGGTAACCACATATAATGCTGGGCGTGGAGACTCACGCCCACCAGCCATCAATACCACATACCACAGTGCCGGGCGTGGTGGCTCACTCCTGTAATCCCAGCACTCGGGAGGCAGAGACAGGAGGATTGCTGAGTTCCAGGCTTGCCTGGGCTACATAGTGAGCTCAGAGACAGCCTGAATTATAAAGCAAGACCCTGGCTCAAGAAGAAAGAAGAAGAAGAAGAGGAAGAGGAAGAGGAAGAGGAAGAGGAAAAAGAAGAGGAAGAGGAGATTGTATGCATCATTAGCAACACCTGTATGTAAATCATAATTAGAAACATTGTCCAAAACTCATAATTCTCCGTTATATATTTCATGGGCTGGAAGTCAAATTAATTAGGGTAAAATGCTGTGATTTGATTTTGTGTGTGGTGTTTTGTTTTGTTGACAGGGTCTGGCTTTGTAGTTCAGGCTGGCTCTGAGCTCACTATGTAGCCCAGGCAAGCCTTGAACTCAGCAATCCTCCTGTCTCTGCCTCCCGAGTGCTGGGATTACAGGCGTGAGCCACCATGCCCGGCACTGTGGTATGTGGTATTGATTGCTGGTAGGCATGAGTCACCACAGCTGGTATTGTTCTACGTGATTACCGGGATCAAACTCAGGACCTTTTGCTTGCTATGCAGGTTCTGGAAGCACTGAGCTAAATCTCCGGCCCTGATTTTGTGTTTTTCTTCTATTCCACCTGTATGAGTTTGTTCTGGATTATCCGTTGCCCGTGTTTTAGATGTAGCTTTCAGAGTATGCAGATGTGTGATAATTAGAAGACCAGTTTTTGTCATCATACAGTTTTGATGAATGATGAGCAAGAATTTTTTTGGCCCCAAATGAATATTAATGACAACTCCTACTTTTTTAAAACAAAAAACACTTCAGTAACCACGTTTACACTTAGGTGCAGTAAAACAGAAATGAAAATCTTTCCAAAGAGTGTTTCTGAAATAGAAACTCCACAACATACATCCCCTTCTACACACAGTGCAGTTGCTGCTTACAGCACAAATACAGTGCAGGTCGAGTAATGGGAATGCACGGAATGCATCTGGCACAGTGAAGGACACATAAATAAATACAGTTTTACTCTGCATCCTATTCTATTGCACATGAACTTGAAGGAGGGAAACGAGAGGCAAAACAGAAGTTTAGGACGAATTTCACACCCCTTTCCAGTTCTGTGCCCATTGTCACCACAGCCCAACCAACTTGCCAAGTCTTCCTCTGCAAACCCAAACTGAACTGAGATACCAAAGCCATTCACCTAGGTCTCAGCCATGACAGAAGGCCCTGTCCCACATGAGAGATGCCACGGTTTCTCTCTCAGCTCAGTTGTCATAATTCACACTATATTTGGAGTTTCACATGATTTCTCCCAATCCAGAATACCACTTTATAGTGTTAGCTGCTGCCTGACATAAAAAGTTCTACTCGCTGGGCATGGTGGCTCATGCCAGTAATCCCAGCACTCAGGAGGCAGAGACAGGAGGATTGGTGAGTTTGAGGCTTGCCTGGGCTACATAGTGAGCTCAGGGCCAGCCTGAACTACAAAGCGAGACCCTGTCTCAAAAAAAAAAAAAGTTCTCTATGTGGCATATCTGTTCTAAATATTTTCCTGCTTTGTGCATTTATTTTTGTTTATAGTTTTCCACAAAGAAGAATTATTTTACTAGTCTTATTATTTACATTTAACTTTTACATTGACTTATACTGTAATTGTTTTGGTATGATGTAAGTTGATCTTTATTTTAAATAGAAAGAGCACTTTTTTTTTTTTCTGGTACCAGGGATGGAACTCAGGCCCTTGTGCTTGCAAGGTAGGCACAGTATCACTGAGCTAAATCCCTGGCCTACAGAACCGTTTATTACTCCTTCCTTCTCAATATTTTTTGTAGTATTTCCTTTATTTGCAGTAATTCTCTCTAAATTCCAAGGAGAATGTAGCAGAGTCATCCAGGAAGCTTTTCAAAAAATGCATTTCATTGTTTCTTTGCAAGATTCTAGTACATCTTTCTAAGAGAATCTTGAGGTCTCCCACTGATCCACTGCTGCCCCTTCTCTTCTGAGTGCCATTCCTGTCACATGCACTTTGTATATCACATACGGTCTACTCAGAGAGGTGCATTCTGTCCCACTGTTTATCTTTGTATCTGCTCTCCAGCATTTTCCTTTTCGAAGGTTAAAACTATGTTTTAGTGTCTGGTGAAGTAGGTTCCCATTACACAGATTAAAATATGTTACCTGACATGCTCAGGACTGGAAGCATTTCAGATTTGGGGTTTTTTTCTTTCTTTCTTTCTTTCTTTCTTTCTTTCTTTCTTTCTTTCTTTCTTTCTTTCTTTCTTTCTTTCGTTCTTTCTTTCTTTCTTTCTTTCTTTCTTTCTTTCTTTCTTTCTTTCTTTCTTTCTTTCTTTACTTAGGAATGCTTGCAATGACTTCAGTGGTTGAGCACTTCTTCCTAGAAAATTCAATATATAACTTTAAAATTTTTCAGATTGAGGAGTGTAGCTCAACGTAGGTCCTTGCCTAGCATGCATGAGGCCCTGGGTTTGATCCTCAGCATGACCAAAGAGAAGGAAGAAAAAAAGATTTTAGAATTTTGGATTAGGAATACTCTATCTGTACTTGAAATGCCTCAAAATAATTATCTCATTAACATATTTCTGTAGCAACCAGATTGCCTGTTGAGAAAACTCTATTTTGTCTTGTTTTTCTCTTGTGGACAACTTTTAGTAAGACTTTGTTTCACGTAGTTGTAATTATATTAGTTCTACTTCTATATGAACAGGACTAATCCATTTTTTAAAGTTGAAAATAAAACCTTCCATACCAGATGGGAATTGTCTTTCTGCTGATAGGATCATGGAAATTCAACTACTAGCAAATCTAGCTCTCCACGGACCACTTTCCCAAAACTCAACAGAGTATTTATCCATAGAGTCCCACTCGGGCAGCCATGCAGTTCACTCTGCCTCTGTTTGATTTTGCACATATGAGGTGTCAGTTGGAAACTAGTTCTGAAGGTCTCAAGGTGAGGATGTGTACATACTTCAAAATTTCCTAATGCTGGTCATTTCTACTCCTTGATTCAGGGGAGATAGGAATAATATTTCCTGCTTGCAAACACCAATGCTCAGTAAGAAATAGGAGAGTATATGTAATAAACAACCCTAAATTTGTTAAGTAAGTAGCATGTTTTTCTAAAAATTTAGACATATCCTCATATTCAATTTCTCTTAAGGCATATTGTCAATGAGACATCTGTTAGTAAGTAGTCAATTATGGGATTACGGATTGACTTATTGAAAATAATTTTATAGCAAGAATTAATTCAGTATACATTTTTTTTTTGAGACAGGGTCTCGCTTTGTGGTTCAGGATGGCCCTGAGCTCACTATGTAGCCCAGGTAAACCTCAAACTCACAGCAATCCTCCTGCCTCTGCCTCCCAAGTGCTGGGATTACAGGTGTGAGATACCACACCCAGCATTGTGATGTGGTACCAGGGATCAAATTCCGGGCCTTGTGCTTGAGAGGCAGATGATTTCTAATATTAAAAAAATGAGACAAATTCTACACCTGTATTTAATTTATTTTAATTTTCCTAAAAAATAATAACTACTAATATAGTTTGACCATTTAAACTATGTGTCTAAAATACAGTCATGTAGGGTTAAAAATGTTTACTAGTACTATAAAATGATTTTTAATTATTGTGACTATAAAGGAAAATCAAAGCTTTTAGCTATTTAAAATAACACAAGCAGAAATACTGGATTTCATTTAGGTTATGTTTGCTAAAACTGTCAACATAATGTAATTAAAATAATTTTTTATTTTTTCCTGAGGATTTCATCTTTCTGCAAATCTCATACTTGCTTTTTAAATATACTTTTGCTTTGACCTACTCTTTATTCAACAGGTTGGGTGAACGTGCTAAAATATGGTTAACCAAGCACTAGCCATATATAGTACAAACCAGATCTCAGTAGTATAAATTCAGGTCTAACAGAAATCTTCATTGTCTTTAACATTGATTTCCTAGCCAGTGACCTATATTGAGCTTTTGTGTCATATACTGGCACAAATTCCCCAATGTGTGTGTGATTGTGAGCTGTATATAAAATGTACCAAGAAAGATTTCAATTAAAAAAAGAAGTATTCTAGCCAGGTGTGGTGGCTCACGCCTGTAATCCCAGTACTCGGGAGGCAGAGACAGGAGGATTGCTGAGTTCAAGGCTTGCCTGGGCTATAGTGAGCTCAGGGCCAGCCTGGACTACAAAGCGAGACCCTGTCTCAAAAAAAAAGTATTCTATTTTTTTAAATTCATTCTATAATAGAAACTTATATATGGATGCTTAGAGTTGGTCATATGGTCAGTGATGTTCTACTTCTGTGTATGACCAAAGAACTGGACAATACTGACCAAACTGTCAAGGTTTTTCTAATGATTATTTTCTACAGTGCAACTGTATGATGCTCTGTACAGCTCTATCCAGACAGATTGACTAGCGAAAAAAATCTAAACATACCCAGTTTGTTTTTTTTTCTTTTAAGCACCCCTTTCTTCCCTTTATCCCTTTCTCATGCATCCTTTGATCTATCCATTCCTTCATTCAATTAACTAATTAACTAATTGATCGATTGATTAATTATGTGCCAAGTAATGCATTAAGCTCTGCAAAGTTGGTGATGAACAAAAACAAAAATTCCTTTCTCTTAGATCTTACTGTCCATTTTTTTCCAATACTGGAAACCGAACCCAGGACCTTAGCACTAAGCAACATCTGCAACCCTTTTTATTTTTTATTTAGAGGCAATGTCTTGCAAAGTGGCTAAGTTGCCCAGGCTGGGCTGAATTTGCAGTCTTCCTGCTTCAGCCTCTCACAATGTTAGCATTTTAAGTGTGTTTAAGTGTATGCCATCATACCCAACCATCAATTACTTTTGAACACCTATGAAAAATTACTTGCTCCTTTTAATACTAATCTACAAGTTTTATTGTTATGAAATATTTTAAACACACATATCTACCCATGTTTATGTCAAATCTCCAGATGTTTTAGTATTAACTTTTAAGAGAGGACTTATGTTATATATATTATCATGCATTGTTGGTTTGTTTGGTTGGTTTGTTGGTTTGGTTTTTGGTACTGGGGATTGAACTCAGGACCTTGCACTTGCCAGGTAGATGCAGTGCCACTGAGCTAAGTCCCTGGCCCCGTATTTTTTGATTGTGTGTTATATATGAATTCAAAAAGAATATATAGGGAGAAAATGTTCAGAGAGAAAAGGCAAAGGAAAGCAAAGAAGAAAAAGAAAAAATTTGATGGTAGGAACAAAGCTTATGTATATAGGCATGGGGAGTTATAGGGAGGGCAGGGGAAGGGGACAAATGGGAATCAAGATATATAACATACAGGTACAGATTCCGTGATGCATGTGATCCTAATGTATACTTAAAATGTACCAATAAGCTCAATAAAGGGAAAAACACATTGTTCTGTGTCTTTGAATTTTATGTAAAATAGTTCACATAGTACATACCCTTTTGCAAATTTGTATGGTTATTCAGCATTGTTGGGGGGATTTCCCTATGTTTATGTGTGGTAGTCGATTACACTGAGGTGCTATATGGTGTTCTGTGTCGTGAACAAACCAGTTTATTCTCCATGCTCTTGCTGATACATACATACTTGTTTCGAGTTGTTTAGTATTATGGACAATTCACTGAATATCATTACATATGTTTTCTTGTGTACATATTTGAGTGATTTTTGTAAGCTATGTACCTTGCAGTGAACTTGCTGGATTGTAAAATATGAACATCTTCAATGGTACTCTATTAGAATGGCTGAAATGGCTGAATTATTTCTAATTCTGTTTTAAGTAAGGTACAATTTTAAGTCCCACTAAGACATTAAATTCTTAGCTTTTCTGTGTAATTTTTACTCTATACTATCTAAATCATTTCCATTTGTATCTAAGCAATGAAAATATGAGTGATCTTATTTTATTAAAATTTTATTATTTAATCCGTTAATACAGATTTAGGCATAAATGAATACAGTGGCAAATTATATAGGCTTTTAAAAGAACAGTGAACATATATTTTCTGATATTTTAAGTCGGCCCCCAAATCACTTCACTTACTTTAAATTAGTATCAAGTGTTTGATTCTGGAAACTACTTGAGAGTAGTGATTTGAGAGACACTGACACTCCTTTAGTTATTTTGCCATTAAAGCCATGAGTTGCACTTAACTTTCTAACCCACGTTAAAAGTACTAATTTAATGATTTATTTTAAGAAGAGTTTACATACGTTTAAAATTCATTAATAAATGTAAGCTTTTCTTTGCCTTGAAATATTTTACAGTTAGGTAAATGAAATACCACAAATATAAACAGCTTTAAAGTCTGAGTTTCATAAATGCTCATGTTTTATGTCATAATTTTTTGGATCTTCAAGGAACTCAGAGGTTGCAGTTTATGGTCATTTTTCATACGTGCACCTCAAGTACCTTAAGAGTTGTACTACAGTTTAGCTGCTGCCGATGTATCATGCAGGGAGTATCCTGGCTTAAATTCTGAAGTGCTTTCACTTCTGCTCGCTTCACCTTGAAATCGTCTAAAAAGAAGTTGACACATTATTTTGCGAATATTACTGGACATCAGGAAATACATGACTGGGTCTAAGCAGCTATTGAAAGCTGAGAGAACCAGCATCATCTCATTGGTTTTGTGAATGATTTCCTTCCAGTAACAAGAGGATTCATTTAGCTGTGAAGAAATGTATATGAATCGAAAGGCATGGTAGGGGACAAAACATACAGTAAAGATAATCAGTACAATAAAGGAATTTCGAGCTGTAGTGGCATATTTGCTAGAATTAGGAAATTTTGACCGTCTTTTAGAAATCTTCAATAGATTCTTACCAATCTTAATATATGAAAGAATCATTAGAAGGAAAATTACCCAGAACATTATCACAAGAACAAAGTTAAAAATTGCTTCTCCTTTTGCATTATGCTTATCTCTGTAGTGGAAACACGCTGTGGAATTGTGCCCTCCTTTTTTAAGAGTTAAAATAATCAGAGTTAAAAATCCAGCAAGAGCAATTATCCATACTACACAACAAACATAAACACTTTGTTTGGTTGTTATCGCCCTCCGTTGTTGTATAGACCGATTAATTTTTATGTAGCGATCCAAACTGATGAATCCAAGCAAAATAATGCTAATGTACATGTTCATATAAAATAGTGTTCCTATAACTTTGCAGAAAATCACACCTAGTGTCCACTGGTTTTGATTAATATGATACATTATTCGGAAAGGAAGGCAGAAAATGAGTAGAAGGTCTGCAATGGCTACATTAAGTAGATAAATTTGAATGGAATTTCTTTTGCGGTGGATGCCCAGAAATACATAGAGGGCAATTATGTTTCCAACCAGTCCTACGATGAAAATAACAGAGTAGAATATTGCTAAAACAGTAGATAGTAATTGTTCCTCCATGTAACAGGTAGTAACATTTGATGCTCCTGAAAAGTTGTGTGGGGCTTGGTCGCTGTGCTTAGTCACAAAGTACATCCCATGGGAGGAGCAAGACAAGCTCCCTGCTGTCGTTGTCATTGTTGCAGTGTGGCTTCTGTTTTCAGCGGTGATCAGAAAGAGGCGCTAAATGACATGTCACTCTGTGTAGTTCTTTTATCTTCAAAAGTTTCCTATAAAAAGTGCCAGACATTGAGTCATTTGCTATTTTAGTAACAACTACATTAACTCAAACATAAATATTAATTTCCTCTCAGATATTGTGGGAAACCACTTTCTTCATACTTTAGGCCTTTTGAACAACTACACCATATAAGTAGTAACATCATTAAGCTTTTCTGCGGCTTTGGCATATACTCAGAGTTTGTTTCATTTATTACCTTAAAACTATAAGATCATTCTTGCTTAGGGAAGTTGCTATGAAACTAAAGGTGGAAGTGAAGAAAAGTTATTTTTCGAAGATAAGCATCAATTTTCCAAAATCCAGTTCCAGATATGAGTAAGGTAGGCCCACTGACGGCCCTGCCCAGCTTCTGAGCTTCCTCCTATGTTCCCTTTCTATCAGGCATTCATTCATTTTGTCAAACATTGCCACACAATGTGTGACAGATAAAATGTAGTGATCTCTCATTCCATAATGCATATAGGGAAAAGGTCTTAAATTCTTTTTTCTCAACCTAAGACCAAGTAAGGATACTAAAGCAATTTGCCTATAGGAGCCAGCAACTGTCCCTTACAAACTCTTATAACACTGTGCAGGAGAACAAAGCAGACAGACAAAACCAAATCAGGTGGCAAAGGCCAGTTAGCTGCTCCTAACCTAGAAACATAGAGTGATAACATAGAGACCAAATACACAACCCAAGATCTTGAAAGTAACTGAAGCCTAAATGTGCCCTGTGTTAATGTGAAACTGTTGCTAGAACCTTCTAAGGGATAGTATGTGGATTCCACTTGTTTGTGGAAGCAGAGAATGTTCCCAATGCTCTTTGTTACTGAGCATTTCCTAGACATTTGTGAAGAGCTCAATCAAGAGCCAATGGTAAAGAGGCTGAACATATAGGAAAGGGTTCCAGATGGTTTTATCCCATTCCTTTCTTAAAGTAATTGCCTTTTTGCTGTATAGAAGCCTCTCGGTCCATGTAACATAAAGATGGGTCAGAGCAAGATTTTCAAAATCAGGCCTAATTAACTCTGTGACTGAGAGCAAATAACTATCTTCTCTAAGCCTCAGTTTTCTCATTTATAAATATGAAAAATGTATCTGAAGAACTTGATCTGGCTCATTAACAAGTATCTATCTAATAACAATTAGCTTTGGGGCTAGGGATATGGCTCAGTTATAAAGCATTTGCTTAGCATATAGGCGGCCCTGGTTTCTATATAAAAAAAATAAGGGGATGAAAGGAGGGAGGGAAGGAAGGAAAAGTTAGGTTTAAAAAACATCTTTCAATTAATTGAATTTTTTGTTTAAATTTAATTCTTTATTGGTACAATTTATATACATCTCACAATCACATATAACATTGGGGAATTTGTACCAGTATATGACAGAAGTTAATTCTCATTTTTACCCATATCCCTACCTACCCACACCTCCCCATGCCCAATTAATTGAATTTTAATAACTATTTCATACTTAGCTAAGTACTGTTTGGAAGATAAAGGTAATACAGAACCCTGCTTTCAGTAAACATTTTTATAATAGTTTGCATTCAAACCCAGGATGCCATAATATAATATAAAGTGGATCTTGCTTATAATTATTTATACATGGGTTAATGTTATATGCAGGTAAAAATATTTGGAAGCATATAGAATTTCTTAAAACTGTACATGTAATTTGGTCAAGAAGAAACCATTTTTGTAGAGAATAATATTCTTCCAAAGAAGAGGAACTGGCCAGGAAAGAAGAGCACTGGTGAGAGCTGACTCCAGAGTTATAGCAGCAGCGCGAGAAGGAGAGGATCGAGGGGGAAGGGAAGGAGGAAGGAAGGAAGACTGCGTCTGTTCTGCCCCTTCTCTCCACTGTAAGAAGACTGGTGTCACAAAGCTGATAGACACTCACAGCCATGTTTCTTGTGATCCAACACACTAGATGGAAAGAGCAGTCCGTAGAGAAAGGCAGGCTACCAAGATGGCATTACCAGGAAGAGGAAGAATATGTGTGGAGGTCCTGTGTTACATGGTTACATCAGGAGCCCTCTGAGGCTCAGGTAGAAACAGCTTGTCTGCTGGTAAAAGGATATTAGGATAATGTCTACATCAGAAGTGGGTTTCTTTTTTCTTTCATGTAAGGTTTGGGTTGTTTTGTTTTGTTTTGTTTTGGGGGGGAGGTGTTAGACAGGGTATTGCTTTGTAGTTCAGGCTGGCTCTGAGCTCACTATGTAGCCCAGGCAAGCCTCGAACTCAGCAATCCTCCTGCCTCTGCCTCCCAAGTGCTGGGATGACAGATGTGAGCCACCACATCCAGCACTGTGGTGTGTGGTACTGATTTCTGGGATTCTAGGTTTGAGTCATCATGCCCAGCATTGTGATATGTGGTACCAGGGATTGAACTTGGGACCTTGCTCTTGCAAGGCAGACGCAGGAACCACTGAGCTACATCCCTGGCCCTCATATTAGATTTTAAAGCCCATTAGGATTAAGAACCAAATCTGTTTTGTTTGCTTCCATGTGCAAAATGTTTAGCACAATAAGTCTTGTTGAATGAAAGAGAGAATTTAGTAGAAGTATGTGTAAAGTTCTGCATGTGACTGTTAAAAAGTAAGTACTAGAAAAGCATTCACAGTAACTTACCTATATGCGCTGTGCCAGCAATATGACATGCCTGCCACAAAAACTAATCCCATCTTTGATTCAAGAGATATGTAATATCTTAAATGAACATTGTTGCTGGTGACCTGGTTCTTGTCTCCCCAGAAACATAGTGTCTCATCACCTTCAGCAGCTTACTTAGAAAAAGCCATGAACCAAATGGCTAAAGAGGAACTCAGATCCCAGAAGCACGTTGAAGGAAATAGGCACTGGGCCCTACAGATGAACATTTCACAGGCCATAGAGAAACAGATTTCACCTTGTATGTGTCTTCAGAAAGCAGAGCAAGAACCAGTGATAAGAAATTGCACAGAGGGCCAGAGGGTTAGCTCAGAGGTTCCGGCGCCTGCCTCTTAAGCGCAAGGTCCTGAGTTCGATCCCCGATGACCACATACAATTCTGGGCGTGGAGATTCATGCCCACCAGCAATCACGCCTGTCATCCCAGCACTCGGGAGGCAGAGACAGGGGGATTGCTGAGTTCAAGGCTTGCCTGGGCTACATAGTGAGCTCAGAGCCAGCCTGAACTACAAAACGAGACCCTGTCTCAAAAAAAAAAAAAAAAAGAAAGAAA